>JAQIWG010007468.1:0-12300 GCA_034695025.1 Chamaedrilus cognettii
ATCCATCCCCCCCATCCCCCCCGGTTGCTACGCCCCTGTCTGTAATATTGACATCGTTGAAGTATCACATTATCAAAATCAACTAGCAAAATTTATTGGTGCCAGGGCTGGAGGTTACCCTGAACGTGGACCAGGACGAGTACATGGGTGGGTCGGGGGACGTGGCGGGGGTGCGGGCCGCGGTCCTACCGCAGGGCCTCATGCCCTTCCCCGAGGACGACGGGATTACCGTCGGGCCAGGGGTCGCCACCTTTGTCCAGCTCTCACAGGTACTCGCGGTGGGGCGCCAAGTAAAATGGCCTCCTGTAGTAGTTTTTTTGTTCTTTCAGCACCCTCCCCGCCTACGCTATCGTGTTTCTTGGGGTCATCCGGAATAAAACGTGCAGTTGTACATTTTTCTTGAAATAATTATGCTCTATTGTACCACTGGACATTACGAGGCGCTGTGGTGTACTGGTTAAGGCGTCGGAATAAGAGTCCAGAGTCCCTGGGTTTGAGTCCCCGCGCCGGCAACTATGAAACCATACATTACTGGCACTTCAGCAAGGCTGTTAAACACACAAGTGTCGCGATCTGTTAATCTCGTGCCAGATAATTGTTTATTTGATTGGTGTCAAGAAAGGCATCTTGCCATAAAAAGCATACTTCCAGCAGTCCGCATCTGAGCGCAAACGTCCAAACCTGTGGTGTGAAAACATGGGCATTAACAGATTAAAAGACAAAAGAGGAGGTCAGTTAGTTTTTATTGCATATTGTATATTGTATATTGCTATGCATCGTTTGCGTGTGTTGCCGTTGTTAGACGACGATGAGTCGCCTGCCCGCCCCGTACGGAGACTGCTACGCTCCTGGACGGGGTCGAGTCAAAGCAAACGCATACGCGAACACTTATCCCGTCCAATACTCGACTCCGGTGAGATTCTTCTTTCAATTAGTTTTGTTCATTTTTTCTCCGCAAATCGATAGATGGCGGTATTACGTTTAATGAGCTTATATTTCTTCTTCTGTCAGAAGTGCATCTGATGTCATCGCTCAGTCGCTTATAGGCTACTTCTGCTAGCACTTCTGCCATTTTGTGACATGCTGAGTGTCTCAAAAATACACCAGCGTTGACAAGGCTACTTCAACTAGACTCTAGACGTCATTTCATGCCGCGCTGAGAGTATCATAAATACACGCGTTGAAAAAGTTAGCCTGTAATTTTGAAGGAGTCGATTTGAGGTATTGTAAATTTCGCTTCTAACAAAAATTGGCATTTCAAAAATGTGGTGTTGAGAAAGAGCTTAAAATTAAAAGGTCTTCGTTTGCACTTGCCCCTTTCTGCAGTTGTGAGTTTTGAATGGGAGAGAAAAAGTCAGCACCACTCCACGTGACTTTTTTGGCTGGGCCCCCTTTCTTGCTTCATAGGCGTTTTCCTTGTTTCCTTGATATAACGTCAGCACTGATTAATTAATTATCGCTGTGATAAGGGAATTAATTTGTGAATACCCTAGGAGTAAATTGTCTTGCCAATCGCGAGGTTTAAATTGAATATTCGTTAGAAGACGTGTTTCCATCAAACAAGTATCATTTCAGTTATGGGCACATATAAAAATAGTCAGGCCCCAGGGAACTGATTTACCGAAATCTCTTAAGTAGGCCTTAGTCTATCATAAGTTGTCATTTTAAGTTGTAAGCAAATCATACGAAAAATTCTCATTTGTTTTTGCTGATCGTCGCAGTGCTTCATAATCAAAGATGACGCGGGTCTCAGCTGTTCGAGTTCGATGTTTTTGTAAGTGGCCAACGTTGTTTTTGATAATCTGCAATGTAAACCGCTCCGAGTAATTCTTAGGAGGCACCGGCACTACAAGCAACAACACAACTTGTGTAGCGGTTGCTCGGTACATGCCGCAGGCTTGCTTCAAGACGTGCTACCAGCGCAACGTCATAGCGCAGTGTGAATGCTCTGACGCGCTCTACCCCTCCACAGGCCCCGCCTTCAATGACGTCATCGTGCCCGTCTGCTCCACTGACAACATCACGCAAGGTCTGTGATTGGTCGGAGAATGTGTAGCCTTGCTTTTGTTGTTTGTTTGTTTTGTTTTCTTGTTGTTCTATGGCACAACGACATACGATGGTCATTGTAAAATAAAAAGGTGCCGCCCATTTAAATGTTCCCTCTAAGCCAAAAAGTCTGTGAGCGGGTCAAAAGTTGTGTGTGCACTTTTTTTAATCTAGAGCCACTTTTTGTCCACTTTCTGAATTTACTTTGTGTGATATTTTATGAAAAAAATGAATTCTTCTTCAATAGGCAATTCGATGAAGTTTGCTTATTCTACTGCTAACACATTGTGAAGATGTTGAAAATAATGTATGATTTAGAAAATCACTGTTTTCTTTATTTGGTCCAGGAAACCAGACCAAGGGCCTCATCCAGGAAGCGATCCTATGACAATCTTAGTCTTAAGATTGTCATAAGAGAATCTTATGAAGATCTTATCTTTTTTATTGGAAACTCCGCATAGTCACGCGCGAACCGAATGATGACGTCACGGCGGTCGACGAATGGATTTTGTTTGTTTTAAATTTCAGTTAGGATAAAATTTAAGATTATCTTACAAAATGTACGTGAATGAGGCCCCAGACTTGTTAGTCGGCGCCTCAAATTTGACTGCGTTGCGTTCAATTTTTTGTGTGCGGCGAATGCGAATCCTTTATTGCGCGCAGCTTAGATTAGAAAGAACATTGCACCCATCTCGCGGCCATGACTTTTAAATATGTCGACCGATTTTCAAAATTCTTTCGTCATTAGAAAGAGAACTAGCCTAAATTTTCAGCAAATAGCGTGGTTAAATAGAACACCAAAATGTTGTAACAGTGTATCGGCAATTCACTGAGAAAGTTGAAGGATCAAAATCGTTGATGTAAGAGTATAAGATCATGATTTCGTGTGTTGAGCATAGCGTTCGAAAATTACCAGTGAACTAAAAAATATATAGATTACTGGTAATCAATTCTTTAATTACCGGTAAACTATGGTAAACTATGGTAACCTACCTACAGAAATTTCTGACCAAAAACTTCAGAACGATTCGAAATATTCAATAAAATTTACGTTAACGTTTCATTGGTTGCTTTGGTTTCAGACGACTGCATGTATCACTTCAATATTCTGTTCGGTCTCAATCAGCTCGACTGTGATTGCCCCGACAGATGCAGGTATGCAGATACAGATGCAGGTATGCAGATACAGATGCAGGTATGCAGATACAGATGCAGGTATGTAGATACAGATGCAGGTATGTAGATACAGATGCAGGTATGCAGATACAGATGCAGGCATGCAGATACAGATGCAGGTATGCAGATACAGATGCAGGTATGCGACAACGAATAAAGGAATCATCCATTACGCTAAGTCGCTTAAGGCGCCTTTACATTGGGTCGTCAGGGCTGTTCAGCAAGCCGCCTTCCGGAAGGAACGGTCTTCACGGAAAGGCGCCACCGTGATGACGTGTCTTGCGGGAAGACCGTGCTTCCGGGACGACGCGTACGTCTTCGCGCCGTCCTTGCGTCTTTGCATTGTCTTCCCATCGTCTTTCCAATAACCGCCATGTATACGGTATATAACCATCGCTTGGGCGAAGATACGTCTTTCGGGATGACGCGTCGTCGCTGAAGACGACTTTGTTCTGATAAGGGGCATGTAAAGTAGGCAAGCGCTTGGCTCAGCACAATCTTGCTGGTCAACGAAAAAGCGATAATGCAATTAGCGTGAGGTAGGGGTGATTGATATGAAACTCAACCGCGCAGGCTGTATTTTTGCCTTTTCGTTAAACGGCAAGATTTTTCTGAGCCAAGCACTTGCCTACTTTACAGGCCTCAGGTCTTGCAACTGGATTCCGGGTGTCTTGCGAGGAGGAATTCTTCCGGGAAGACAGCCCGGACGACCCAATGTGAAAGCATCTTTGGTTGCTCATTGGTTTATCGATTATTCAATGATCTGGCGCCAACCATGATCATCGCCCTATGCAATTTTGGACTTTGTCGATCTTCAATCTGCTGAGTTCAAACATGCAGCAATGCCAGTGAAAACTCCCGGAAGTTAGAACCATTCTAATACAGAGTTTGTAAATGATCCACACTTGACTCTCAAGCGGACGGCGGTGTATACTCTAGAGGGAGAGGGGGTAGGGGAAGGCAACGGCCCATCCCCAATAGGCAGAGTTCAGTTTAGCCCTTACAAAATAGGAGTAACGTTACGCCTGCTGCTTACTCCTATGCCATTTAAAAAGGAGTAGGCCTGTAGAGTATGCCTACTCCATCATCGTTCATTTTTACGAGCAATGCTACTCCTACCCATTTCTAAATCCAAGTTGAGTTTTATAAAACGTCGTTTTTGGAGTATTACTCCTACTAAACTTATCCCTTAAAATAGGCTTGAAATTATATTTGATTATGACTTCGAACGTTTCTGAAATTGGGTGTTACTGCTTAGCAAAAAAAGCCCGACCCCCCTCCTCTGTTCAGAGGGCTTTCGGCTGGCAAAGGACCCTCTCTTTGCCCTTGCCTAAAAATCTCCTGAACTTCTAGTGGCAACAGTGTCAAAACGAGCATTGTCCAAACAACATGACTCTATGACGTATGTTAGCGTTTGCCAAACAAGCCTGTGTAGTCTAGTGGTATCATCACTGGACTGCCATGCTAGAGGTCCGGGGTTCGATCCCCGCTCTTAGCTATACAGAGAATTCAATTTATCGGCTTGTCAAAGTCTTCGAACCAGAGCGGGACTATAAACGGGTCTGGTGTCGATGGCAGACCAAATCGGCTGCCAGCGGCGAGCGGTGTGTGTAAGTCCCTTAAGCATCGCTCTATAACAAATACACCGACAAGATCCGATACGTGTAGCATCTATGTAATGAGCGCGTCTATAGAAAACCAGAAAAACAACAACAACAGGCCCTTGCGAGGGCAGATGAATTTGCTGATGGTTTCATTACATGTAATACTACACATGTATACACCTTTCTCTTTGTGCTTCGCAGTGACACGATCTTCAACTTTGAGACGTCCTTCGCAGCCTGGCCGTCAGTCATCTCATCGGTGCGCAGCAAGTGCTTTTAATTTTCTACTTAGCAGTATTTTTCCAATGATTAAAGTGATGAATAAGCAATATGCAATGAATGAAGATAACGATGAAGATAAGTTTAATTAGAGCCGTTGATAGACTATTTGCCACAGAACGGCTAATAAGTTAATTATATTGTCAATACAGGCGTTAAAATTTATCCGAATCGCTGTACATCTACATCATAGACGTGCCTATTGTTAGAGCCAACGTTAGCACTGAAAAAACATGAGCAGCTTGCGCGCCTGCTTCTTCATAAACACGCGCAGTGCAGCTGCTCAGCCTCTAAAAATCGCGTAGGCCTACGCCACCGCAGTGGCTTTTCACACGCAGTGCCACGCCCGCCAGTTTCAAATGAGGCGAGAAATGAGCAAAATAACTTCATTTTAGGTGTACTACGCCTGCTAAACTTAATCATGGTTATTTTCGCTTGTCGACCTAGACGTCAGAGCTAAACTGCGCATTATGTCTGATAAAGAGGGTTTATTTTTGGAGGCGTAGTACGCCTAAAACGAGGTTTTCATAAAATCATTGCGCCTATTTAGAAACGGGTCGTTACGTGTAAAAATGAATGATGTAGGCGTAGGTCTATGCATCTTTTAGGATGTGGTGGTGTAACGGCAGCCTGTGTAAGATAGTCGTAAGATCACGCCTGTTTTATGAGAAGGATGCGTAAGACGACTCCAGTTTCATCACGGCTAAAATTAACTGTGGCAATACGGATAGTATAGTATAGGCTTAAGCCGTGAGACTTAACTCGAACCCGATATTTATTTATAAAAATACAGTTCACAGTTAAAGCAATCGATATTTTTGATTTATCGTTGTTCATGAAAGTTGTAGACATATCAAGACGATCTCTTTGATTCGACTCAAGGTCTACAGTAACTGTTCATGAACATTCAATACATTCACATACATTCAAGGCATATTGTAATGGCGGTAGCCGTCATTATTCCAAGTAGTTGTATTTGCCAAATCTAATGAGCAATGGTGCCCACTCATGGTGGGCGGAGACCACTGATTATTCCCCGCCTCTGATTGGTCGGCAGAAAGCCTTGCAGGCGGCGCTGTCACGCGGTTCGGGCTCCGATGACGTCACGAACGCTGCGAGGATCCAGCAAAACATCGTTCGTCTCGAGGTCTTCTACGCAGACCTTAACGTCGAGACTATAGTCGAGTCTCCCGCCTACCCGGTAACTTGCGTTGTGGCCGAGCAGGACCGGCGTTAGGGTTCTCTGCTCCCCCCCCCTCCCCAAAAACTTCAATTGGGCCCTCAAAATCAATTTTTTTGGGACCAAAGCAGACCTGGCGGGGGAGCGGCGCTGACAGAAATCTTTCTTTCGACGATTTTCACAACCCACAAAAGCACAATGGGTAGCCTCCTATAGTGGGCCCAGAGATCATGACGAAACATCCAAAGCAGACTTCTTCACAAAATTACAATGTCATCTTCAATGCTTCCCCCCCAGAGCCGTAGGCCACCCTCCTCGGCCGGGGGATGAAGGGGACCTCAACGCCGACCCTGTGGCCGAGTGGTCTAAGCCGCTAGTCTCGGATTACGAGTGCGGCAGTCGTCGGTTCGTAATTCTGCTGTGGTCAATGGAGCAGTGACGTATGCAAACTGGTGAAATGCATTGGATTACTCGCAAAATATGCAGACGCCTTAAAAATCTGACAATTTTTAAGATAATGTATGTTGAAAAAGGCCGCTTCATTAGGCCACTTCATATCAATGAGGTAGGCTCCTTCCTCATTTTGATGAGGATATACTTCACATACGAGTATATCCTCATAAAATAGTTATCAAATAATATCCTCGTATATGCCAATCATAGTGTGTAATGTGATATTGGATTTATGAACAAAGTGACCAGAGTAAAAATGCATTTGCGCCGTCCCAAGAAATCTTAGATTGGAACAATAGATGTTTCATATTCAATGTTGAAAAAATGCATTTTTTATACATTAGTGGCAGTAGGAATCATGAGAAGTTTTAACCATGGTTAACCATTTTTTAACCGTTTAACCATGGCCTACTTGGCACCTTTTTGAGCTACATGTACATGCCGTTAAAACTCTGCGATTTGTTCTAGATCCGTTGGTTCATCCCACAGCGCTTGTTCTGCTTACCAAGAGTGGCCCACTTCGCACTCGCATTCGCTGCCCGGCTCCAATCCAGCGAGTCGGACATCTTAGGCTACTCATGTCAAGTTTAAAATTGGTTGAGATCTTTTGGTCCCTAATGTCTCTAATCACTTGCTTTACCAGATAAAACTGCAACAGACTAGGCTGCTCAACACCCGCGTCGTTGTCACATTGCAGTTGGTGCAGTTGTTTGCGGACATGGGAGGAGTGCTCGGACTGTGGTTCGGCTTCGCACTCATGACTCTGCTCGAGTGCGTCGAGTGCATTGTTGACGTCAGCGCCCTCTGCTGCGTGCGACTGCTGCGGGGATGTCGGGGCTGTCAGGGACTTGCTCGCCCTTCTAAAGTTTAGGTTTAGACAACAGTTAGTCTAGGCTTAGGTAATGGCTACGTTTAGGCTTAGTTCTTCGCTAAGCTTAGGCTTAGATATCGATTAAATTTAGGGCTTAGATAACAGATAAATTTAGGCATAGATCTTAGGCAAAATCGAAGCCTAGACTTAGCGTCTAGCCTTAACGTCTAGACTTCGATTTTTGATAGGCTTAGGCTTTGATTAGTAAGATAACGGTTAAGTTTAGGCTTAGATAACGGTTAAGTTTAGACATAACGAGCAAGTGTAGACTAAACGGTCGATAACGGTTAAGTTGAGGCTTGGTTTAGGCTTGGTTTTATTCATAGATTATCGATATGTGATGTATTGTTTCAATTTTATGCAGCGCATTGTACACCGATTCATGTACTGCTTTGTGCACCGATTCATGTACTGCTTTGTGCACCGATTCTTGTACTGCTTTTTGCACCGATTCATGTACTGCTTTGTGCACCGATTCATGTACTGCTTTGTGCACCGATTCATGCACTGCCTTGTGCACACTGTGACTAGCTGTGAACGATAGTTTGTGATCATGTGTTATGTGCACGCGATGCAGTGCACCAGTGGTCAAAATGCGTCGAAAAGGTCTGAGGCGGCTTGGCTATAGGCAGAGTTCGGTTTAGCCCTTAGAAAAGCGGCGTAGCCCTACGCCTCCTCCTAAAATAGGCGTCGTCTTACGCATAAGCCTTAGAAAATAGGCGAAATTTTAAAAGTCATTCGTACTAGTCATTGTAGATTTGAGGATAGATCAGATTTCTAGGCACTATGGCTTTTACAAATGCTACATTTCCGTACACCTAGCTTTACTAAGCACACAAAAAATGAGCTATCATTTTCTATATTACACCGGAAACCGCTACGCCGCCACAAAATACGTAGTCCTATGCCGCGTTCATTCATTTTTAGGCGTAGCCGTATGCCTACCCCTTTCAAATTTGGTGTACAGTTTCTATTTAAAAAATATGTTTTTAGGCGTATACTACGCCTCACGGCTTCCCTGGCCTGGCATTGTGACCACTACTTCTAATCAAACCACAGTATATAACAGTAGGCTGATCCAATGTTAACGTTTTGTCTCCACTAGTAGGGCCTACTTCTAGCCCCCCTAGCGCGGGAGCGCTGCGCTTGCAGCGCAGGCTGATTACGACACGCCCGTTGTGACAGTCATAAAGCAGTTGTGACATGGGACGGTGTCGGAGTGACATGGAAAGGTGTCAGCGTGACATGGCACGGTGTCAGGATGACATGGGACGGTATCAGAATGACATGGAATGGTATAGAGTGGCATGGGATGGTGTCAAGATTACATGGGACGGTGTCAGAGTGACATGGGACAGTGACATGGGAGGGTGTCAGAGTGACACGAGACGGTGTTATGATGACATGGGACTGTGTCAGAATGACATGGGATGTGTTAGAGTTGTATGGGATGGTGTCAGGATGACATGGGACGTGTCAGAGTGACATGGAAAGGTGTCAGCGTGATATGGAGCTGTGTCAGGATGACATGGGACGGTGTCAAGGTTACATGGGACAGCGTCAGGATGACATGAAACGGTACCACCAGTCCACCTCACATATGTCAACATGTTAAAGGTAGCCGCCGCAGCGCTACCAACGCTAGGGGCGCTGGCGTCACTAGCTGTAATCAAACTGCGTGAACTCGGCGGGTGTGCTACATTAATGTACGAGTACAAGTGCCTCGACTAGCCCATTGATTACTAGGGCAAAGTTTAGCCCTGATCAAAAATATGCGTAGCGCTGCGCCTGCTTAATCTCGCCCGTATAAAATTGACATTCTTTTATGATACGTTGCTCAAAAGTGGAGAATATTTTGTTGTAGACATCGACAATGTTTGATATTTGATGATTGAACTTGATTACTTGAGAGAAAAACGACTTTTTAAAATTCGCTGTTCAGGCCGATCATTTGCATGCTGCACCGTAATGTGTTATTGGGGACCAGCTAAATGGTAAAAACTGAAGGGTGGGCCAAAAAAGGATACGTGAATGTTTTTCGTGCATATAATTATCTTACTATTTTTATCTGAAGATGACCAAATTTTGCACGGACAAAACGGCCGTTCACTATTAACCTTTTGCCAAGTTTGATCGGATTCTGTTGATTAGAACAAAAGTTATGAGCTCTTGAAATGAACGTGTGTGTACAGTAGGCCTCTATGTATAAAATTTTATTTCAAGCACAGTCAAACCAAAATATCAGTACCAACACTAAATTACAATCTGCTTGAAAAGGGAGACCAAAGGCCCTAGTGGCGCTGTACATGGTTCCCACTGTCTGATAGATAGCTGAAAAAATGCAAAAATTGACGTTTTCACGGATAGCCTTCACAACTTTTTCTCTAACAATTCGCCATACTAAATTTAGGTAACCCCAATACGGTTTTGTCTAATTATGATCTCTTTAATTAAGGTAATAAATGCATACCAAACAGCATTGCGGCTAAACCTCGAGAGGGCTTAATCGCCGGTATCATCGGAAGTGACTGGATCTGTTATGAAAGTGATGTTGTCCAGCGCCTAAAATGCCTATATTCCCTAGGCTAGGCTAGGCTAGGCGAGGCTAGGCTAGGCTAGGCTAGGCTAGGCTAGGCTCTGGCGTGATCAGTACTCGCAGCTACATCATGTCCTGATTGTCACTAATAATATCCAAAGGATTAAATTTGACTAAAATTATTAATGGTTTAGTTCAACCAACTAATCCATTTCTAACAACTTCAATCATTAGGCTACTCTGATGTGGAGACACTTCCTTTTGGCCCTGATGAAACTGGAGTAGCTTTACGCATCCTTCTCATAAAACAGGCGCGATATGATCGCTCGACGGACGGGGAGGAGTGGGGGGGAGGGGTGCTGGCAGAAATTTTTGAAGCCGTTCTTAACAGTCATTGTCTCTTTTTAAACCATGGCCATACTATATCTATTTATCAACTTGGGCCTAACTTTATACCGAATTCGCGTTTCCGCAGCAATCATCGACATCACACGACTATCCTATAGTGGGCGCACACTGGCGTTGAAATTGAAACGTTGAAGTTGAAGAATTGAAAAGTTGAAATTTTGAAAATTCGCCGGTCAACTGGCAGTGCACACTTGCGTTGAATTGAATTGAATATAAAATATTGTGACGTCAAAATTTTACCCGACTGCACTTGGAGCAGCAACTCTTAGCATTAGCCTATTTAAAAATGTCAGTAAAATGATAGCGCGATAGAGACGTTCACTTTTCATGCATTGACAGCTGCAGTGATGCCACTTTATGGATATGCAAAGTCTAAATCGCAACTCCCAGTCGCAAGATCGCTAAGTTGCTAGGTCGCTAAGTTGCAGTTGTAAAGTCGCAAACTCGCAGTCGCTAAGTCGCTAAGTTACAGTCACAAAGTTGCTAAGTCACAGTCGCTAAGTCGCTAAGTCACAGTCGCAAAGTCACAGTGACAATGTCACCAAGTCGTAAAGTCGCTAAGACGCTTAGTCGCGTCACTCGCCAGTCGCAGACATACTCGCCACTCGCCATATATCCCAAGCGCTGGCATCACTGATTTAATGGTTGCCGGCTTGCAGGATAAGCCGCTAGCAATTTCATTGGTTTCGACCTACTTAATTTGACTCGTTTTAGAAATCAAGCATTTCCGTTTTTCTCATTGAATCAAAAATCAATTTGAGGTCAGGTTCTTTCAATTTCAACGCAAATGTGCGTTGCTCCAGTGCACCACATACATTCCATTTAGCGTTGTTTTTCGAAAAATCAACGTGGAAATCGACATGTTCATTCTCGCGTTGCTCCTAGTATTGAAAAAAAATCAATTCCAAGATCAATTTATCAAATCAAATCAATTCAACGCCGGTGTGCGCTGCTCCTACGAAAACGTATATATCATTAACGCTTTCAACTTCAACTTCAACTTCAACGTGTAGTGTGCATCGGCGATTACACAGGCAGCCGTTACGCCACCACATCTTCAAAAGGGCCTAGCCCTACGTCTACATCATTATTTTTTACGCGTAACGCTACGCCTATCCCTTTCTAAATAGGCGTAATGATTTTAAAAAACTTTGTTTTAGGCGTACTACGCCTCCTATAATAAACACTGGCTATAACAGCAATAGCGAATTTAACCATCACGGTTAATTCATCGATCGAGGCCTAATACGACGAAATTTTACAAGTAGCGTGAGTTCGAGATATCTTAGTTCAAAACGCGCGAAACCTTAAATAATTGAACTCAAATCAAAAAATCCTAAATCAAATTTCTTTATTACGAACACCACAGCATGTGCATCATTTTACATAAACTCCTCGACGCTAGCAATAGCGAATTCATCCCCATATTAGGCTGTGATCGGTAGGATCGCCAACATTTGTGCAATCGTTCCTAGGAAAACCGTTTCGATTTTCTCTTACAGAGTATAATCTTCCACGTCGAGGTCCACCCCAGCTTCCCGTCGTTCGCGCAGTGCGTCACGTTCAACTTCTTCCCCTCGCCGACCTACGAGCTCGCGTACAACATGTTCACGCTCGTGGCGGTGTACGTCCTTCCCCTCGCGGTCATCATCGTGTCCTACGCGCTCATCCTCGGAGTCATCTCGAGCAAGAAACGCAAGGAACTCGGTGAGCCTCGTGACAGTAGAGTATAGCACCGGGGGGGGGG
>JAQIWG010007469.1:0-12297 GCA_034695025.1 Chamaedrilus cognettii
TTGACTGCAAAGCGCAGCGCGAGTTTCATCCGCCGGATGTGGAGCGGCATTTCTCCGCAGTCCTGCTCGAGCGCGTTTGTCGGGGTGAAGCACATCGCTCCGCAGCAGAGCCTCAAGCACTTGTGCTGGATGTTGTCGAGGCGCTGTAGGACGGACTTGGATGCGGTGAAGAATGCTTCGCACCCGTAGTCCAGCCGCGATCTGACGAGCGCCTTGTAGATCGTGAATATGAATGTCAATCTAACTTGGCCACAAGTGCGACAGGAGCAATTATTGGCCAGTTTCGCGAACAGGCTAAAATGTAAACGTCGAAAATTAAAAAGGGTGTGAAAAATTCCGTCATACAAAAGTTATCGTTGACGTATACTGTCAAGGGGGCATTTGCACAATAAAAAAAGGCTAAGCCTAATAGCCCTAAAAAACAGTTGTGTACCCTTCGACGAATGTATTTTGAAACCCAAAAAACACAAATACAACACACACAAGACAAAATAAACAAACACAGATTTTATATCAAGAATAAAACATCTAAATTTGGTTATTTTTCAAATTACATGCCGCAGGAGCACTAGTGGCATGACCAAGTCATGTCACTAGTGCAACACTAGACATTTCCCCATTAACATCAAACAAATGACATCAATAAATAAATTAATACATTAATCAATGAAATAACCCATACATACGCGCAACAATGCAACAGAAATACAAGTATACCAGTGGAAGCTATACCGGAATACTGAATAAGAATTATGAGCACATACATATTACAACACTGATGTTCAGAGCAAATAATAAACAGACACATACACTGCTTAATATCATACACATCAATAAAAAAATAATTGAGGAAATTCTGCTGCATTTAAGTGACTAAACGATGGTTAAGATTAGGGTCACTCGAGATAAACTTAGGGTTAGGTTTAGGCTGCATTTACAGTTAGTTTTAAAGTTGTTTTTATGCAGTCTGTTTTCGCAATAATGTACCATAATGTAGAAACATGAAAGCCTGGACTCTAGTCGTTAACCCCAAGTCGGATATTTTAGTTAAAATGCATTTTGCAACATTGTGACTTGCGACTTTGAGACTATGAGTGTGTCTGGTATTTTTAAAATTTTTCTTCACTATAATGCAGACGCATTTTCGCCCCGCCAGTATTGAGCCACTTTGTTGGTTCAAGTCACTTTACTGCACAAAGAACTCATAAAAGCATCAAAACAGCACAATCTTGGAAATTCATCTTAAATGAGAAACTCGTAAACTGGTTAAGGGCAGAGTTTTGAGTCAAGTTGATCCAGAATAAATTCTCCGTGATCTGATTGGTCCAACCTGATTCTGTTCTGTGAGCCCTCTATTGAACTAGACTAGATTAAACAATGCGGTTCAATTGATTGCATACAGAACAGAATGGATGTCTACCATCAGCAACAGTGTGGTTCACTCATCACCTTGACAACTGCATAGAGATGTTGGAGACATATACACCATTACACCTAAGCCAACCTTTCTTTAACTTAACCATTCCGACTACACAATACCGCAATTCGTTAGATGGCGCCACACATCACATCCTCGACTCCCTAGAGTCCTTCCCACGCGACAGTCTATCACTCCCTGACCCGCACCCGCTCGACGTCGACCTATCGGCGACCTTGCCCGGGTCACGTGACGTCCTTGCCCCGCCCCCCCAGCCTCCCCCGCTCCCCCTGCCCGCGGCTGACAGGGGGCGCTGTGCAGCCTCCGTGTGGCTGTGTGATGACGTCATGGAGGAGCGTGTCACGAGTGACGTCAGCTCCGCGCGTATCGTGCTGTTGCGCAGACAGTGGAAGGCGAAGATGAAGATTCCCTGCAGGTTGATGAGGACTATGAACACAACCTGTGTGTGACAACAGAAGGATGCAGTTTGGTGGATATAATATTACAGGGCGGCTTGCAGCCTGTTGATGCAGGACAATTTTGTGACAAGAAAGGCTGGCGTCAAGAATCTTTTCAACTGTTCCTCAGTAACTGATCACGTGAACGACGTTAGAGCCAATACAAAGCGATTTTATTAATGCTACAATTGATCCTGAGCAACATCAACCGTGCATTTTTGAGGCTGGAGGTAACATACAGCGACTTTAAAGCAGCGCAGATCTAGCCTGCGTGAGCAGGCACTGGAATGCCAATCCGTTGTCAAATCCTATTGTGATATTATATAAATTTGCGTTTTGACCATATCTTATTAGGCACAAATTGGGTACAAATTAGTTTCAATTCTATAATGGTGTCCTCATTACTAACTACTCCATCGTTAAACAGCCCGGTTTGTTGGAATTAAAATTTCTGAATTTTTTTTTACATATATTTACAAGTTCGTCCAACATTAAACGGATGTGCAGTGAGACAATAAGCAGAACGCACGTTGAAGACGCCTTCGAGTTGGTCGAGCTTGGTGTCGGGGTCCGCGTCGATGACCCCGAAGGCGCTGAAGATCCACGGCAGCCCCAGCAACGCGAGCATGGCCAGCGCGCCCGTCAGTCGTATGCTGTTACTGCGCCGCACCTCTGTGGCAGGCATACTTCTGTTCAAGCGCAGACTACTTTTGAATGTGCGAATTAAATCTTCAAATTTATTTTTTAATTCGTAGATTTATGCAAATTACCTGCAAATTAACACAATAAACAATTATACAACTAAATATTAATTATGTTTCAGAACACAATTTATCACGATACGTTTAACATTCAACACTTTTAACATGTGTTAAAACAAATAAGACCTTCTGGAACGTCAATAAAGATCTGAGTCAAGTTCTACTTTTTATATCTTTGCGCATTTGCCCGCACAGTGCCGCACAGACTCCTTTTACTTTCGCCTGTAGGATCTTGTTGCACAAATTCTAGTGTTGATTCGGTAAGTAAACATTTTCTTATTGAAACTGTTATTGCGGTAACATTGAACTGTTGTGCGGTTAGGAAAGAAGCGCTGAAGCAGGAAGCACCCTTGGAGTGTCCGAGTGCGTTGTTGCGCAGGACTCTGATGACGAGCGAGAAGACGAGCAGATTGTGCAGCACTATGAGCGCCATGGGCACCAGGTAGGCATAGATGAGCATCTGTCTGTCCAGGGCACACCTGCAGGCATATAGGGCATCTGTTCAGGGCACATCTGGAGGCACATAGAACATCTATAATACAGAGCAGACCTAAAGGCACATAGACGTTCAGTTTATCTATGAAGCCAGCAATCAATATTATATCAAGTGATATTCTGCACTCAGACCGTACTTATCACACGAGGGGTAAGATTGGAGTCAGACCTGAACTGACAGCTGGCGTACGTCCCATCAAACACATTGACGCGAATGAGGAACGCCAAGCCAACCGCTGCAGCAGGGACCCCTGCGACACAGCAGCCAATGGTCCAGTAAGTATATCACATGGAGCATGGCATCTTTCTATCTGCGATGCTAAAAGCATTTCTGTTATATAGGCAGATAACAGATAATTAATTATTATATGCATAACTGTACGCATACAATACATACGTATATAAGTCACATCCGTACATACGTCATATACACATGTTAAAGGCCTGGAGTGCGCTAGTCCACCCACCCCAGGCAACGACCGCGGCCCAGAGCACGAAGCGCGACGCCTCGCTGAAGACGCGCACGAGCATGCGGTACATGTTGTGCGCCTCGGCCGCGTTCCACAGCAGTGACGTCATGATGACGTAGTAGCGCAGCGCGTTTGCGAGGCGGCAGCCGAGACGCGAGCCGCCCACTGCCTCGGCGAGGTAGAGCGTCAGCTGCAGGACGAGCAACGCGGCGCAGAGGTGCAGCAGGATGCGCGCAGCAGGGCCCTTGCGCGACTTGCTGCACATAGATCAGACTGGCTTCAAAATGGTGTGAAAATTATTATTAAAATTTATCAACGGTACAACTGGAAAGAAATGCAGGCTACACAATGTCATGTAATGTTTGTATTATAAGCCAGCGGGGCTTAACAGCGTATGGACTCTACATCATTGTGTAGAATACAATGTGCACTAAAAATTTCTCAGAAAATTGTGCAAACTTTTCCGAACTAATATTGAATTGAATTTTTCTATAAAATAATATTTAGAACAAAATTCAATTTAATTATTATAATTATACACCTGCCACACCATCTTTCAAGCCTGTGTGATCTAGTGGTATCATCACTGGACTGCCGTGCTAGAGGTCCGGGGTTCTATCCCCGCTCTAGCCGTACAGAGAATTCAATTTCTTGGCTTGTCAAAGTCTTCTAACCAGAGCGGGACTATAAATGGGTCTGATGTCGTTGGTAGCAAAATCGGCTGCCAGCGGCGAGCGGTGGGTGGAAATCCCTTAGGCATCGCTCTCAAACAAATAGGCCGACAAGATTCACATACGAGACGCGTACCATCTATGTTATGAGCTGCGTCTATAAACAACCACAACGCAACAATAATATAATGGTGTGTCAATTTGAAAGTCCCTTAAATTAAATATTACATAATTCTAAATCGTTTCGTTATTCCAACACTGCAGGTTTCAAAGCAATTCAAAGTTTCACAGCATAATGCTGGTAATGAAGCGACATGTACCGGAATGCTGCGTGTGAGATGAATGTGAGGAGGAGACAGAGCATGGAGATCGGTCGCAGCACCTGACTCGCTATGTACAACTCATGGTTGTAGCGAAAGCCCTGCCAACGAAACATGCTCATTGCATAGACAGGGCCTACCTGGTAGGGTTGCCTTACACAATCATGACCGGCAATGTATTATGACAATTATTGGCATCAGCATCACAATTAGCAACAATCGAAATAAACATCAGTCATGAGTAGTGCGCATTCAAGTATGCTAAATTAATTTATTCTTGGGAGTCTAATGACCATGTGTAGCAACCAATATCCAATCATTCAATGTAGAGCTCAAATCATATCCGGATCACGTCATCCAGCCAATCAGCCCTGTGAGAACTAGGTCAAACATCTATTGCAGTATTGTCTACTATGTGTGGGGGATTTATAGATATGTCGTCGATCAATGTCTCATGCAAATATTTCACTATTAATTATTATCAAGTTACCTCCATTAAAAAACTCTGTACAACAGTCCAGTCGGGTGCAACAAAGAACCCCTCCCTCCCCCCTCAACAGGTAGACCCATTAGAAAGCCAATGAAAGCTAATCACACTGTACTACCCCCAATGTCGCCACGTACCATGAAGGCAGACAAGCTCGTCCGCTCCGTTACATCTACCGACTCACGACCGCGATACTCCACATCCTCTGATAACCTCAAGCCCTACATACAAAGAACAAAGGAATACGATTTGTGTCAGAGCGTGTGAGATATCTTACCATGAAGGCAGAGAAGCTTGGATGCTCGGGTGAGTTGGGGATCTGAGTGGGTTTCAAGATTTTGTTGTCCTGATGCCTCTGACCAAAGACCTATGTTGTAAAGATACAACCATTCTGTTAACCTACAATATGTTCGAGTGAAATCAGCCATACCACACACACAATGTGCCTTACACCTATATTTAGACACGTTACTTTACTGTTATTTCACAAGTCAAACATATGTACATGGCGATTTGATAAATATAATTGACTATAACATCCATTATTAACCGAATTTATATCATACTCTGACAGCGAGTTGCTAAATTATTGATCGCAGGTTACACCATCCAAAGAAAAAAAATTCAATCTGTTTCAAGGACAATCCGTAAATGACTGCAATATCACCTTTAAATTGAATCAAATTTTAGTATCGAATAATAGAGTATAATCAATGCTGAAACCGAGTCACATAGTGCAATATAAAGGAAAATGCGGCATTACCACTTGTCCGAAGAGAGCGAAGAAATGCCCGGGACCGTTGCGCGTGATGCCACACGAGCACATGATCGATGTCGTCGTGACCTTGAGGACTTGGCACCCATCGCTGGTCCAGCTGCTGAGGGGCACTGACAACAAAGTGTATGATTACACCTCTACGCATCAAGTATCGTCACTAGTATAAGATACATTATTTAGATACAACACAACCTAAGTGTAATAAACTTTGAACTACAACAACCATATTACGCTTCTCGTACTATCGAGATGATATATAACTTAGTAGTGACATCATAATAAGATTGAATAAAAAAATTTATAACTGCAGATTTGTGCACCATACAACTAAAAATTTTCTCTAGAGAAAACAGATATATCAGGTTTTAAAAGGTATGTAAAAGAATCTTTAAAAAAAGAGAGAATTGTGAAAATAGGCATGCTGAAGATATGTCACGCTAAAAGAGGTGTGTAAAGAGCGACCCGGTGGATGAGGCACATCAGTAGCGGGTATGCTTGCACACACAGCTGTGTCCTCTAGCACCTTCAGGAAATACACACCACAAAATAGATAGTCATGTATGTTATCCATACATCCCATCAAAAATATAGAAATTCTTAGGGTTAGCATAAAATAAAATAATAAGGCTGTGAAATATCTACGCAGCAAATGAGGCAATAACTGGATAATCAACACCCATTCGTTATCAAAGTCAAAGTCGTTTCTTCAAAACGATGCAGTTGCATTGCAACTAAAAAATCAGTCCAGTACACCGCATTAGACTGTACAGTCTAGTACACCAGTATTAGTACACCAGCATTAGACTGTACAGTCTAGTACACCAGTATTAGTACACCAGCATTAGACTGTACAGTCTAGTACACCAGCATTAGACTGTACAGTCTAGTACACCAGTATTAGGCTGTACAGTCTAGTACACCAGTATTAGACTGTACAGTCTAGTACACCAGTATTAGACTGTACAGTCTAGTACACCAGTATTAGACTGTACAGTCTAGTACACCAGTATTAGACTGTACTGATTCTACAGAGAATGCGTTGTTTGTGAACACGCATGAAGCCCCGCTGAAAATATATCTTTTTAATAATAAAGCGCTTGCACTTCAACCCATCGATCCGAACTTGATAACGAAATTGTGTATAAAATGGATGAAAATTCAATGCAGACTTTTACAGCATCCATACAGATACGAAATCATTCTCCATTAATAAAAACCGAACTCTCAGCTTTCAAAGAACTAGCATAGAAGATTTTATTGTCAAGCAAGAATGATTAACTCCTGTAGATCAGAGTAAAAAGAGTGGTTGATCTGCAGCCCAGAGATCTCCGGGCGAGTCATAAATGGCGACTAAAAAGAGGGGGGGGGAGGGGGTGGTGATTCTTTGGACTGTAATTGTTTTCACTTCTGCACGCGGTCCCTAAATTCCCTGAAACTACCACCACTACAGCCAAAGGTCCCAATTACTGCATGATCTCCCAAACGTGACTGGAATAATCAAAACTATCCCCTTAAGTAGCGTTTCGTGCTACTTCAAATCCCAACATCAGACAACACAAAAGTGAATGTATAATTAATTCTATGATGCTAGCGGGATTGCAGGCCTTATATGCCACTTTACCACATCGTTGCTCTGGAATTATATTATTTTTTAAAAGAACGTACTCCGGATTCAAATCCTTCCCAATAATGTCTATTTGAAAAAATAATTTGTGCCAGCAACAGGCTTGATCTATTATGTGTCTGTTAACCCCTAGTTGGATATTTTAGTTAGAATGCACTTTTTGACTTTGGGACGTTGGGACTTTGCGTACTTGGGTCATCTCTAGAAGGCATTTCTAGCGATTTGCTAATATAGTTAAGGAATACAAGGTTTGTGAAAACGGTGTTTGAAGTGTACAAGATTTAACCCCTAGTCGGATATTGTAGCTAAAATGCATTGGCAAGATGGCGCTATTTTGAAGCCTTTTCATGATAATGAGGTATTAGCGACAAATGGCAACAGGATAATATTGTTAATAACGAGAGACACAACTCACCGTGTCAAGCATGAAGCTAGTCCAGTGCAGCAATATCGTAGTGGAGTCATTTCTCACCCCCTCCCTGCCTGAAGGGGCCCCCCCTCTGCCTGTATCCTCCCCCTCTTCCTCAGTAGTAGTGTTCGGTAGCGGTATGCGGTCAGTCAAACGAATGTACAGCGCGTGGTCAAGAAACTTCCAGAAAAAGTTTAAAGTGGGCAGCTCCATAATAAGTAGCCGCTCTTCCTCTCTCTCCACTACCGGTAGTTGCAGTTCGCTGACCACAAACTCAGTGGTGGGTCCTAAATCTTCCTCAACCATCGAGTCAGGGCTGCTAGTAATGCTTACATCAGTGCTATCGGGTTTGTAGTCTGCGCTATCAAGACTGTAAGCTGAGATATCAAGATCGTGGGAGATATCAGGTTTGTCTTCTGTTCTGTCGTTCCGTGTAGCATCTCTTCTTTTCCTGTAGGAGGCAGTAGTAATGTCCGCCGTGAGGTTAAAAAAAGGTGTCAGCATGGGCGGCGGCTCCAAATGCACATCGTTGTCGTCGTTCCCAATTGATGCCAAGGTCGGTAGTGGAATCAAGTCAATGAATTGTCTTCTGAAGATGGAAGAGTCCATGCGAGGCTTCGGCTCCACTATCGACACGTCCCAGTTTATATAACTGATGTCACGGAAGTAGGCAGCCTCCACTTGTGTCTCAATTCTTGAGTCTACAGCAAAAATGGTAAAAATGACGACCACAGATCCAGAAAAGAGATTCTATAGATGTCGAAGAGATGAAAAAGACTAAAACAGCTAAATTGCATAATCATTGTTCATCGACAGGTAGAATTTATAATGGTGACAAACACACACACACTCGTAAAACTTATAATGATAAAACATTTGAAAAACGAGCAGTAAATAAGTGCTGTTTAACAACGTGGGCGGTTATTATTTTTAGCAGCAAAATAAAGCATTTCTATTTGTGCCATATATTCATAACAAACAGTAGTTTCAAAATTTAAATTTAATTGGAATAAAAATGCTGCTATATTAACATTTTAAAATAAATCAAATTTAATGCGGAGAAAGTGACCAATGTGCATTTTTTGATTTACGAATTAAATAACAAAGTCCTTTGTCATAGCAAATTTGAAACGTAAATCTTTATCAACAGTTGACTTTACTTCTAATAAAATAAAATATCAATCCTACTAACATTCTGTCGAGTGACAACTACCCTTACCAATAACCACGGACACTGCGCTGCTGGTATTCGCGTCGTCTCCCAAAAATTTCAGCACAAACTCGGCGGCGGGGCCTTGGGATATAGGGAATGAGGCCACTTTCATCAAAGAGCCCGTGTAACGATAGTCCTTGGCCGAGTTGTTGGACAGAAACAGCACTCTCATCAGCTGCGCTATGAATCTGCAGAGAGTATCAAATGAAACACATTGCTGTGTATATTTTGACGCCTATAAAATATTTAACAAAATTAATGCTACTTTAAGAAACTAATCGATGACACCTTTTAAAAACAACTGCATAATCAGTTATGCATGCAGGCTCTTGGTCGCATAATATTTTGACCTGTCGCATCACTGTTGGTTGTGTAATATTGTATACGCTGTATCTATTTATTTAATTTATATTTTTGGAGTTGTGTTCTATTATGTTCTTCTACCGTGAGGTGAATAAAGTTCTATATATAAGCGATGAGCTGCTCAGCGAATTTTGGACGCAAACAGCCATCTTCATCTCAACTCTCCGTCAGTCAACTGAGGGATCATTGAGGCTAAACGCATGACGAAAATTATTCAGTAAATTTCAATCATATTGAACAGTGAACAAAACAGGGAAACACTTATTGAACAATCAGCCGAAATCAAGACGCCAATCTACACAAGCCTTTATTTCCCTCAAGTTTGCGGCGCTGACAGCATCTGTTAGCCTCATTGTCCTCTGCTTCCACTTACCACCGAGCATGTTGGGTGAATCCCTTTCCGAGATGCAATAAAATAAATGGCCAATAAACAGAGCGAAGCGCGTGCCAGACTAAATCAAAGCTCTAGGAGGAAGATAAGAAGTCGCTTGTCTATTGTAGACTAGGGCTGGATTGTACCCATCTCTCTTCACTACACATCTGTCTTTTCAGGCTAACCAAAGGCAGCTCTTGGAACTGCAATAAATTAGAAACTCATAATTCTATAATTTGTAGATCAAGTAGCACTGTCTGAACCAAATATGAAGGTCAAACAGTATTTGTCATTCAATGCAAGTCACGATAAACTGAACACTAAAAATCACTATTTATGCCAAAAAATTGTCAGGATTTCTTTAGGTCCTCAACACAAATTGATTTCACTGTCCTGTGACTCCTGTCTGAATGAAACATGCTATTTAAGAAAATTGTCAGAATGTGGTTGTGAAATTATCATAAAGAATGTGTTGCGTATAGTGAATGCATCAATTATATATTAAATAACCTGGCTGAGGTGTTCTGGTCCATCGCGCTCCAACCATACATGTCCTGAGTGAGGTCAGCAAAGGTCAGCACCGCCTCCAACTCATCCCCCAACACAGGCTCCAGGTTGTCTGCACGTAGCAATAGGCGCAAAGCAACAGGCCAATTGACAGAAATTGACCAATCACAATCAACAACATTTTGTAATTCAAACTCTACGATATATTACTTTATCTATAAGTTCAAAACAAACTTTAATTGTTTCGCGTAGAAGCCATGTAGGGATCATAAAAAATGTTTTCTATGAAGCACTGGACACACCAAATTTAAGACTCTCAATGATACATCGAAAATCTTAAATATGTATATTTAAAAGAGGTCAATCTCACGAAGGGCATTCAAATACAATTATATTTATAAGAAACGGTCAACAACCGAAAATATAGTATGAACAAAGAAATTAAAAGCTAAATATTGCTGTAATAGGCCTAGGGCAATCTGCATGCAAGCCCAAGCCACTTTAAAGGAAAGCTATATGCCTATCATTCAACTACAAGTATTTTCTGGTTGGGGGTTTGAAACTTTAAGGAACTTGCAAACAAATTTTAATTCAAAATTTTGAGTAATAAATAGCCTACATTTGTTGAAAAAATCATTGCATTTGAACGAATGGTGACATACTAAAACAGGTGTCAATGCAGAATTGTAGGACGTGCACGAGTGACGGTCCATCTCTGCGCCGCTGCAGCGGGTGCAGCGAGTACTTGCGGCGCAGCGCGAGCAGCGTGCGCACCCCCAATCTCAGCGCCTCGCAGTGCTCTCTCTCCTCGATCAGCCACGGCTCGTCCACCGTTAGCCGCTGCAGCACAGACAGGGTAAACAATGATATAATCTAATAACTACAACGATCTTAGCGAGAAGGGGGGGGGAGGGAAAGATGAGCCCATCAGTTCAAGATAAAATTCATTTTTAACTTTAAATCCTAATTCGTTTGTCTAATTATGCGCATTAT
This sequence comes from Chamaedrilus cognettii, assembly GCA_034695025.1. Lineage (NCBI taxonomy): Eukaryota > Metazoa > Annelida > Clitellata > Enchytraeida > Enchytraeidae > Chamaedrilus > Chamaedrilus cognettii. The sequence continues at coordinate 11,340 of JAQIWG010007469.1, forward strand.
CGTGTGGCAACCCTTGCACCCTGGCACCAGACTCTCTTCAAATGAGAAGTGCGGGAGAGAATGTCAGCAGCCATCAATGCTAGCTACTTTGATCCAGCGTTGCAATTATCCACGATCAAGATTTAACCCCTAGGCGGATATTATAGTTAAAATGCGCTTTGAGACTTTGAGACTTTGAGTCTTTGAGACTTTGCCTAGCAAACGCATCCACTTTAGCCTCCTCCTCGACATGCAGCGAGCCTCGACGAGTCTGTCTGGCATGGCGCTATTTTGAAAGTCTTTTCATCATTTTTCTTCACTATAATGCACCAAAACCAATGAGGTATTAATTCGATTTTATTCGGCATAATTAAAATAAATTAGCGCATTTTCTACATGATTACAATGAATACGTGCGCTAACTAACTCTATATAGGTCACCACCAGGTACAAATAACACCCTTGGCTTCTTTGAGATATCTCCAACTTCTCATCATTCCGTAATCGATAGGCAGATGACATTACTGTACGGCTTTAAGTGAGAGTGGAACCAAGCTCGTTATACACTAAATATGCAACAGGTCTCAGTGAAAATGATCCTACGTCCCTGTAAACAACCAATTAGCTTACGGCCTTTAACTGTGCAACACATGCCCGTTGTGTGATACGAGCGCTAACGGTAACCAGAATCCTATAATAATGGCTGCGTGCACAGGCGTCGGGCGGGGTTTAACCCCTCCAATGATTAAATCTTTCTTAAATTCTTTTCAATCAAAAATTTGAAATCAAAAGGCAAGCCTGTCGCATTTCCCCCTCAAACATTTGTGCATACGTAACACAAACTTAGTTTTTAAACCCCCTCCATTTTCGATAACCTAACTTTGGCCAATCTCAAATTAATTTCAATCCCCTCCTCCCCCCCCATCCGCCCCGTCTGCCCTACCACCCCAAGAAGGTATTTTATAGGAAGGTATTGTTT
>JAQIWG010007470.1:0-12297 GCA_034695025.1 Chamaedrilus cognettii
GGCGCCTTCGGAAATCTAACTACCATATGGAACTCCAAAAATGTGACAATACAAACTAAAGTAAAAGTATATCAAACCATGGTTGTCTCAAAATTCCTGTATGGTTCGGAGTGCTGGACGCTGAAAAAAGCCACGAAAGGAAACTATTGACCACGGAAATGAGTTGGCTTAGGAGAATGTTGGGTGTGTCGAGACTGCAGAGAAACAGAAACGAAGTAATCAGGCAACGACTTGGACAAGAAGTATCACTGGTGCAAAAAATGCAACAAAGACGCCTCAAGTGGCTTAGACACGTCTCCAGAATGTACCAGGAATGACTGCCTCTGCACACCAAAGTACATGGTGCAGAAGCCAAGGCAGACCAAGACGAAGATGGATCGACAACATAGCGGAGGACCTATAACACAAGGGCATGTCAATGAACAACGCCGTAAGGGCGATGTCCGACAGAGACGCTTGGAGAGAGCTCATTCGGCCCCATCGTCACTCACAGAGCTGACGGACGGACCAAAAGAAGAAGATAGCAAGTAGCAATTTCAACCACGGCCTAATAAATTCTTCTTTCTTCAATGCAATTTCGACCACGGCCTAATCTTCCTTATGCAGCGTTGTGCATGCCTCTTTACACTGTCCGTGACTGCCTAGCTATACCCACAACAGCATTGGTCCATTTATGATTGGATAGAGCCTTTGACCATTCCAGCCGACTGCCTACTGTAACGGTAGAGTATTTGATTGACGATGCTGAGGGGAAGTTGGCGACTGGCTTGGCATGCAGGAGAGGTCGAGATGGGATCTTATAAGGAGATGCAGCTGGTCGCTGGTTGCGAGGAGAAGAAATCTGTTCTAAGTGTAGTAGCAGAGAATAGCACAAACGCGACGACACATTTCTTCTTGTGCAGTTACATACTCTAAGGTCCAGTTGTTCAATGGAGAGTTATTTGGTTTTAAATAATCATAGAACAAAAATGACGTCACGGCCCAATCAGATTTCGCAAATAGGATCCAGGATTGTTTGAATAACACGCCGATATTGGGGAGTTATTCAAATAATCCTAGATTGTTCAACTATGGTATAAATAACTCTCTATTGAACAACTGGTCCTAAGTCTAAGTTTTAATTTAGCAAATAACAATTTCGACCACGGCCTAGTATTCTCTTCTGTATAATATAATTTTGACCCTGAGTTCCAGAATCCTGTTCAATACTTTGCATGCCTTTTTATAGTGTCTCATGACTGCCTAGCTAGAGACACAGAGGCACTGGCCGGTGATGACACCGGCTTCTGATTGGTTGCCTCCTTGGCCAATTGCACATCTTGCACTGTGGCCTCTACCAGTCCAGTACACTACCATCAAACATTGTCCCATTACAGTTATGTCACGGAGCTCAAAAAATCAGCTTGAGATAAAACTAAAAATAAAATGAAGCAGTAGTGTCTTACATGCATCATGAGACCCCCAAAGATGGCAATCAGTGGGCTGACAGCAATGATGACGAGGGCGAGCTTCCACCCGGATACGAGGCCAATGATGAGTCCCGTGATGAACGTGCTCATCCACTGGATGAACGCCCCGATCTTGTCCCCGATACCCTCCTGGATCTTGTTCACGTCGCTGCAATTCGACCAATTTGAGATCAAATAAAGAAATTGTTCAAAATTTAAACCAAGTAGGGGTGCTTGCAAGATTTTTTTTGAGGGGGGAAGCCAGGGAGAGGCCACAATGTTTTTTTTGGAAGGCCACACGTTTTCGGCGTTACGAACGAGCTGGAGTATCTTTGTGGACACTTTTTCCCTCTCGTGTAAAACTCACCACCAGAGGGAGGGTGAGCGGTACTGACATAAATTTTTTATTTTTCTTAAGCCATTCTTTCTTAACAGTCATTGTCCATTTTTTCTGCACAGAAGCGATAGAGAATCTGTCAGCCAGCAAGAAACCACCCCATGTCGTTACTTTTTTCCTTGGGTCCCCTTGTCACCTCTGGCGCAACTGGGATATCAGATGTAAGTAAAAAAATTGTGCCATATTTAAATCAATCATTTGAAAAAGAGTTTAAAATCATTCAGTAGTATGAATTAGTGTCCATGGATAAATTTACAATGGCAAAAAACGTGAATGGAGCGTTGATAAATAATAACAATAATTAATCATAATCATCACCAATGATGATTATGATTAATTATGGTGATCAATTCAATCAATGGGATGATCAATTGCTAATTAATAAATTGCTAATAAATTGATAATTAATTCAATTGCCCCACCTACCAGAGTAAAATGTATGCACCGGACATGACATTAAACTGCACCCGGCAGCACTGCCCCTGATGCCACCATTGGGCAGGGCGAAGCGTTGTGACCGAGTGATCCAAGTTGCTGTTTGCGGATTACAAGTGCGCCGTTATTGTTCACTGCAATCCCGTCAGCGGCAAAGATCTAGAGTCACTTCGTGCACCCTTTAGCAAGGGTGATTTAAATTCGTCAGCCACAAGTGTTCCTACGATGCCTACCAGATACGGTGGAACCACCACCAGCGACCATCAGCTGGTGCAATGGGGCATCACCTTGTCCCCGCAAGGGGCTATATCAACAACAACAACAACCATCATCAATTTTTAAATTCAATCTACTGCGTTATGAGCAGGCCAGTAAAACCATGTGCATGTTAACAGAAATTAGACGTTTAAATTAGACGTCTATATTATGTTTATAAGAGCCGGGTGTTTAAGGCCGGATGCCCTTCCTGTCGCCAACCAGAAACAATAAACTACCCTGGACAATGACTATCGGCTAGTGACACTTGTGTGTTCAACAGCCTCGCTGAAGGGCCTGTGACGCATGATTTCATAGTCCGATGTCCGCCGGAACATGAACCCAGGTCTCTGGACTTTGTCCGACGCCTTGACCACTACACCACAGGACCTAACTTTGATGAGTTTTGCAAAGCTCACAACTTGGATAAAACTAAATAATCTCCCCCCCCCCCCCCAATCATCAAATCCCTACTCGGTGAGTCTGCTGCCGAGTTCCCCCGCATCGTGCGTGTCGAACCACCCGATGTCCTGTCGCAGCACGGCGCGCAGCAGCGCGAGGCGCAGTCTGTTGGCCTGACGGAACGACGTCGTCAGCCAGAACATCACTTGGCCGTACGCCACGAATATCACAACTATACCATCCGCTGCACAACAATTCACACACACGAGCGCCGTGGTAATCAGAATAGCTCAGAGAACTTGCAATACTGTATTGCAATAATAACTGCTAAACTAACCTCTTTTCAATCGTGTAATCTGCTAACGTCCATGTTTTCACACAGGTTTACACGTTTTCGCCCGCGCTGATGAGGACTACTGGATTTTTATGGCCGGATGCCCTTCCTGACGCCAACCAAATAAATAATTATCTGGCACGGGATTAGCAGCTAGCAACACTTCTGTGTTTAACAGCCTTGTTGCAGGGCCTGTAACGCAGGGCCTGTAACGCATGGTTTCATAGTTGGCTCATCGCAAGGCTGTTAAACACACATGTGTAGCTAGCTGCCAATCCCGTGCCAGATAGTTATTTATTTGGTTGGCGTCAGGAAGGGCATCCGGTGAGACCAGCCATAAAAACTCAGCCCCAGCAGTCCTCAGCAGAGTGAAAACGTCCAACTTGCGTAAAAACGTGAAAATCAAGAGATTAAACGACAAAAGAGCGCTTAGTTTGTCAGCTTAACTACAAGTCTAATGTCCAATATATCTCAAAATTAACTACATGATATTTTGATAGTGGCTATAACCAAGGGGGGTCCTTACAGGCTGTATATCGAGGCACGTATAATAACGGGGGCGGGGCTTGGCCCGTGGGCCAAACCAATTACCAACCATCAACAATTGATCGACAGGGTCATGACCATATCCAATCACAATAATTAACAACGATTACCCATAATTCAAAACAACTTCCGTTTTTGGTAAAAAGATCCTTCTTTTGGCGGAATTGTGCAGCTAATGCATGCGCATTCTAGGTTTTAGATTTCTGTGGCTATAGCCTATACGGCTGCCAAATTTCAAATTTCAAACTTGCACAACGTTTGCGCAAGTAGTGCATCGCAACACTTACTTTGCTTTCAAGATGAACAATGACGTCAGAATGTCTCTTGTGTTTTTTCTGCCCGCTAACCGAAGAAGACTGACGCAGGCTTTATCAACGCACTATTTCTACTTACTGCCGCAAAAATTAGAAAAAATTTAAGTAAAGGCAATTGCCTAGTACATTTTTGATCTATGACTGATCGACTGCAATAAGCTCAGGACTACATACCGACAAAATACACGCAATATGTCCGAACTTCGTTGAGAAAAGCGTCGCTGTGCAGGTAATCTGTCGTCCCGTTTCTGGAAAACATCAACGCAAGTAAATCCTTGTGACAACAAATATAAAGCATTTTGTCTGTACTCACATGCTACATTCCTACAAAACTATGGAAAAAAAACAATATGCAATGCTCTTTCAGAGCTTTTTCAAGTAAACAATAAATATATTAATTAGCCCCAAAAAAATTGTATGGCCCTTTCACTAGTGAATTTACTAAAGATAAACAAACTAGAGCTTTAATAATTTTGACTGAAAACCATTCGTAGAAGAAAAAAGGGATATTTTACAAAGTCTACGTTGCTATTCCGCAATATAATAGGATGACAGAATATTAGAGAATCATAAAAATGAAGTCGTAAAAAAAAGCAAAGGCATCCGGCCGTAAAAACTCAGCTCTTGCCGACCTCATAGCAGCCCAAGCGTCTACGGCTGTGTGGAAACGTGAACATTAACAGAATAGTTAAAAAGGGTGGCTAGCTAGTATTAAAAAAACCAAGCCGACTACAAAATTACTGAACAGTTTCAAAGCTATTGGAGCTAATTGTATCTATATCTCTGCTCGATTTCAACAGATATCATCCATTTGTGAATGCAGTGCAGACCAATACTTTTTGAACTTTTTGGTTTCACAGACCAGCAAATTCTTTTCCCAGTTTAATAATTTCGTGCAGCCCAATTACGGTTGTGAGACGTCGCTTATTTGAGATCATTTGTCCCTTGTCCCTCATGAAGGGCATAAGGGACGCCAATTGTCGCTTATGTGGGCCCAGGCCTAAATTTTCACAATGTGATTACAGGAAAACTGTCAAGCTTTTGAAAGATTAGATCCGTAAAGGACAAAAATGACACATGTTATATGTATATGTTATATATATATGTTATATGTAAATGTTATATGTATATGTTATATGTATATGTTATATGTATATGTTATATGTATATGTTATATGTATATGCCACATGTTATATGTTAGTGGCCTATGTACTATGTAGTGAAAAACATGAAATCTCTCTTATAAAAAATAGAGAAAAATTGAATCATGCGTACTGAAAGTTGGTGTCCCTTATTTGAACAATGAAAATCTGGCTACCCTAAGCCCAATAACATATGATTCAAATGATGCTACGATAACCCATAAGATATCTATAGATGCATTTTAATTTTCGATACAACTAAACTTCACAGGTCGACGGCATGGAATGTATTGTATGTTTATTCTAAAGAATATGAGCGATTTCTTCCCAACTCCCCGCGGAACGGCGCCAGGTGGTCCGCGGACCACCACTTTGAGTAGCACTGGTGTGGATTGTGACCGGCTAGATTTTATTTGATTGCCTGTGATTAACATTTTCATCTATAGTTCACTGCTTTTTGCTTTAATTTCAAAATTGTATCTTTGCATCATTGAATCTTTTTTATCCATTATGCTAAATACTGTATTGTAAATCGCATAAATAGAATTTGAAATGCATAAATTTTGTTCTTAATATAAATAATAAAATTTGGCAATTTTTTTGCCATCGGTACTGCGTTCCCGATGGACTTTAAAAAATTTGTGAAAACGTTTTGCTCTGAAACGGCTAGCCCTCGGAATCAGATGGTAAGAAAGAACTGCCCCTGAAGCACACACAATTAAAACGCAATTAAAATCAAAAATTGAATGGCAATTGAGAAAGGCGCTGAAACAAGAATACGCCCTCGCGGGGATCGCCAGTGACTATGGCGATGCGGCGACCAAGCTCGGCAAGAAACACCAGCGCCTTGGAGTTGATGGATCTGAATTTGTTTAATTGTACTTATTTTTAATTGAATTTGATAATATGGCATATAAAATATTTGAATTATATGGCATATAATTATTGCATTATTTAAAATAATAATTAATTATAGATATTAATTATAACGATTGATATTATTGATAAAGAATGGCTATAATTTGTTAATTTACATTAAAAGATTACATGATAAAAAGGAGATTAGTATACTGATAAACCATACATCACAATCTAAGATACAATTTTTTCAAGTTCTAATAAATTTGGGCTAATTTTGACAGCAAGGGGTGTCTCATTGAAACTGAAAAGAAAATTCTACAAAATGTGTGCGCAAAGTATTTTGGTATATGGAAGTGAGACATGGCCAGCGAAGGTGGAGGATCTTCAGAGATTAGAGAGGACAGAGAAAATGATGGTGAGATGGATGTGTGGAGTGTCATTGAAGAACAAATGTCGAAGCGAAGATTTAAGAGAATGGTTAGGTGTCATATGTATAACGGATATGGTGAGAAAGGGGAGACCGAGGTGGTTTGGACATGTGTGGAACGCTTGAATGAGGAATATAGGGTATCAGCATGTAGAAATATAAATGTGGAAGGAAAAGTTGGAAAAGGAAGGAGGAAGAAAACATGGAAGGAGGCGGTAGAAAGCAATATGAAGGAGCGAGGCATGGGAGTTATTGTCTCATCGTGGGAAACGTTCAACCTGTGCTAGCACGGAAAAGTAGACGTAAAACGTAAATTATGATGATGATGACAATGAGACAGCAAAATACGCTGAAATACGCTGAATCAGAATTTTGATAGAAATTATGTCAAATTTTAACACAATATTGAAATCACATTTAGTCCAACTAAATCATACTAGTACGGACTAATAGAACGGTTGCATTAATTGTGTACGAAAATAGCCGGTAGACATAAGATAAAAATAAAAAACATCAGCTTCAACATTTTATAATTTGATTGTACTTTTAGTTATTTGAGTTGTGTACTTTATGAGTACTTTGAGTTATCTGAGTTGAGTTGCTTACGTCACATTCTTTCCATTGTCTACGAAGGCGTCGGTCATTTTTCCAAATATGACGAGAAGAATAGGCATGGCCACGCCGTGCGCAGCGGCGCTCACCACCCCCATCAACATGAAGATCTTGTCATACTTGTCAGCAAACCTGAACTGTGTCGTAAAACACAAAACACTCTTCAATAAGGAATAGGCCACAGTAAAAGGGAATGCTAGCGCAGCAAAATGTCTGCACTTTTCCACCCACACCACAACTATCCTTTGACTATAACAGCACAAGTCCAAAGATAGATCTAGATAGCGCCCTAGATTTGTCCACGGACTTGTAATGACGCTATAGGAAATCGGCTTGGAGATTATTAATTATTATTATTAATAGATGCACGATAACGGGTTTTTGTATTTTGTAGTTTAGTACGTAGTTTCGTAGACCGTGTGTAGCACAAAGGCAATATGCAGTCCGGCCATTGCAAGAGAGCCGGCATAGAACCGCTCCCCCTTCTTTAATCGCCTTTTACGACTCTCCCGGGGAGCTCTGGGCTGCAAGCCAATTCTTTGTTTCATGGATTGTATGGGGTGCGATAGCAGGGGATTCATTCAAATGATATCACTGGAACAAACTCACACCCAAGGACGTATCCAGCGAGTGGATGGGGGGGTGCATTCCCCACCACCGGCATGAAAATGTTTTTGCTACAACATTGTAGATAAAACAATGGCCGATGTAACAATGAGCGACATAGCAAGAACGAATGCACTGAAGCTTCTCAGTTAATGCCTCAAATTGTAAGTGAAACTCAGAAAGAGATGAACATCGATTCGATGTGGTAACTTGATGGCAAGAGCTTAACTTCACCACCTGGCTCAGAAAATCAGTTCATTTAGACGAAAAATAAGCCACGTCGGTTCAAGATTGGAATCACTACTTTTGGCAGCACCACAAAGAGTCATCCATCCCCTCCCCCCCAACGACCAATCCTTGATTCATCCTTGTGCAAACCAATACGAGTTTTTGTAGATGTTAGATTCAAACGATACCTGATAATTACGTTGAGAGTTGATCTAGTTGAAATGAATAGATCTTGATCTAAGTTGACATTTTCTAACTATACGAGTAAGGTTGACTATTTATGATTATAGAATTTACATATCAGAGCTATATAATTCAAAAAGTATAACCCTTGTATTCTTTTTTTTGTAACCTGCGACGTTGCTACTTTGTTTCTCCTTCTCATTACAAAAATTAAAATGTGTGTCGATGCCCCATACCTATCTATCAAACTTCTCAGTAAGAATAAAACTTGAAAATATGTAAAACCCATCACAATTATTTATTTTAATCTAAAGTTCAGGCTTACCTTACGTCCGGCTTACCAGCGAGCTGAGCGGAATCAATTGCGGCTTTGGTTTCGTCTCCTTCTTTTTGTTAAAAGGAAGAAACGAGAATAATCCCTTTTTCTTGACATCCTTCACATCCTTGCCAGTGAAGTTTGCGTCATCATCCGCGCTGCCCTTCTCCACAGAGTATCTTGCCTGGCGAGCTTTCTCTGCCGGAAATGAAATCACGGCATCAGTCTTTGAGTTATTGTTCGTCGATGAGTGCCCATTGCTCCCACGACCATTGACAGCCTCGTCTGGATGGACTTTTGCGTCCGGTGCAGAGATCGGATTCATGTGACCGTTCTCGTGGGATTGAGCATCAAGGTTCACATCGTCAAAGTTCGAATCGTAACCATGATTAGTGCTTCCTGAAACAATCAAACGCCAAATCATCATGATTCATTGATATTGATTATTGCAACAGAATGTGTTGGGAGGGGCAGATCTCGGACCGAGCAAAACACAAAGATCTCGGATTGACTACACAGATAATGTGAAATGGAAGAAGATAACTGCCGACGGGCAGTCATGGTAATCAGTAACAGCCGTAGCGCGGGAACTGATCCCCTTAGTGGCGTTTTGAGCAGGAAAAGCTACATGTACTACATGTAGCTGGGTTGACGCGTTTTTGCGTAGATCAATTTTGACTACTCGTATCTTTTTAAGGGCTCCATGAAATTGAACGAAAATTGGTCGAAATATGAAGCAATGATCTAGGTTAATGTAGTGAAAATTTCAATGACAACGCTTATTGCATTCCGTAGTTATTGAAGAAATTCATTGGGTCGTTTACTTTTGAGACACGGCGTAGAGCGTGTAAAAAGCATTAAATTTCTTAGTGCATTATTCGATGAAAAGTGAAATTGGGAAAAGCATACAGACCATATTGCATTAAAGATTTCAAACATATTCATGTTCAGGGTCGTCTGCAGTGTGTACTGCAAAACATTTTTCTCGTTCGGGTTCTGTTAGGCTAATGTTCTCGTGTTAAGCCCACACAACTCTCTCTCTAGTGCACTGCCAAACGGAAGGTCCCTGGCATCCAACTTCCTTATCTTCTCTTCCCTCTCCTACCACTGCATTAAAATCTTCCATTATCACCAACTATTGAGCCCTATAAAACTTTGCAAGAATTTGTCGAAAAGCATTTATCAAGCATCATAGTAAAAATTTTACTCTAAAATATTTGAAAACGTATCATATAAATAAACTGTAGCCTAATTAGCAGAATTTGGCAATGATTTCATAATTGAAAGATGTTAATAAATTTTAAAAATAAAGTTCTTCCCTAAATAAAAATTTCTAAGCATTTCTTACCATCCAAAGAGTTGGGTGGAGCAGGCGCCACCTCCGTCATTTTGAACACAATCTGTCAGTCTCTGATAATGCAATGGCAGTCAGAACGTTAATACACTAAAACTAACTAACCTCCTTCTTATCGTGTAATCTGTTCATATCCATGTTTTCACACAGGTTTACTCCATTTACACGTTTTCGCCCTGATCTGGACTGCTTAAGCTGGGTTTTTACGGCCAGATGCCCTTCCCGACGCCGACCAAATAAATAAATATCTGGCACGGGGTTGGCACATAGCGACACCTGTGTGTTCAGCCTCGCTGAAGGGCCTGTAACGGTGGTTTCATACATGTAGTTGACGGCGCGGGGACTTGAACCCTGGTCTTCTGGACTCAATGTCCAACGCCTTAACCACTTCACAACTGCGTTTCGCTGTAGCCTATTCTCGTAACTATATCTACGCTATTTCATGCAACTTGAAAAGTTTAACAATTTCACACGAAAGCGTCCTTAAACATTTAATTCAGTTAAATCTTTAAAAAAGATATAATTAAGCCTATACCACAATGTTGTTTTATCTGAATAAATCTGATTAACTATGAAAGTACAGCAATTTCTAAAGGTCTTCAATACAATTCTAAACAGATGAATTTAACAGATGAACTCGGATGAATTTCATTCAAAATTGTATAAAAAACACAGCAAAGCAATTAGATTAAGCCAATGGATATTATAACCCTTGAGACAGCTAGAATTTCTTCTTCTCCAAACGCGGCCAATGTTGTCTCAAGGTCAGTGTCGTGACTGTGGTGGGGTTGTACTGTAACAGTAGTTTTAAAGCCGCGCGTAGTAACGAAGGCCATTACAGTCCAGTCTGTTCGGAGTAGAGAGTAGCATGGGGAGGCTTTTAGCGACCCAACCCCTAACCGAAATTTAAAATTTATCCCCTCCCCACCGCGCCCAGCAAACCGATTTCAAATTTTCTTCCCTCCCGTTCCCCTCCCTGCAAAAATCGTTTCGCTCCCCTCCCCATTCCGCTGTTTCGCGTAATTATTATGCATATAGAGAGACATTATCGTCATTCCTGGTGGGGGGGGGGGGAATCCGAGAATTTATGACTCTACAATATTTTGAAACAACTGTCTGGATCAATCAATATTTGTATGTGTGTAGTACTAACTTCATAGACGTACAACTCAATATTTGAACTTCGTTTTGGACTTGGCCAAATTTTTTTTTTAACCCCCATGCATGAAATTGAGACTAGATTGACGCCCATGTAGACAGACAGACACTACTATGGTGATACTGCAGCTATCTTGGTCTCTAGATAAGGCCTAGGTCTCTAAAGATGGAGATTGAGGATAAGACCTACCCTTGCATAATTTCATTTTCTTAGAAGAAAATGTAGTACTGTTGATGATTACTGTTACTTTAAAATATGTTAGTGTCATCAGTGTGCTTAAAAATTAAAACGATGATGAGCAACGGCAATATTTACTAAGCTTCTTCCTGTTCATTCTGCATGATCAAGGTACTAAAGGTATCGATACGGTACCTGAGCAAGGGCCTATGCTGAATGACATGATCTAGGTCTCGAGAACTCAGTGTCAGGGTCTCGGTCTTGGTCTCGAGAACTCAGTGTCAGGGTCTCGGTCTTGGTCTCGAGAACTCAGTGTCAGGGTCTCGGTCTTGATCTTGAGAACGGAGTCTAGGTCTATTTCTCGAGAACTCAGTGTCATGTTCTCGGTCTTGGTCTTGACAACTCAGTGTCAAGGTCTCAGTCTTGTTCTTGAGACCAGAGAGTCTAGGTCTTGGTCTCGAGAACCCAGTGTCATGGTCACGGTCTTGGTCTTGAGAACGCAGTGTCATGGTCTCGGTCTCGAAAACTCATTGTCATGGTCTCGGTTTTGGTCTCGCTAACTCAGTTTCATGGTCTCAGCCTTGATGGCGAGTGTTTCGAAAGGTATTGATATCAGGACTGCGAGTCAAAGCCGCCCAGTGCTCAGTGGACGCGTTCCTGGCCGTCCATTAGCCCTCGACCGGAACTGTCCTCGCTATCACGACCGCACTAATACCTCTACTTTTACCTCAACGACAATGCAACACTGCGGCATTGAAGTCTCTAATGGTCGGTTGCGCGAACGGATGTCGCATATCTTTAGATCGTCAATGGACAAAATGGACGGTTGGAACATGGACCAATCAGGTCGCGTGATTTTGAGAATCAAATTACAACACGCTGCTATTACAGATCAGGGGGCTCATTTACGTAGATATCTTATGACAATCTTAGTCGTAAGATTGTCTTAAGAGAATCTTTGAAAAATCTTATCTTTTTTATTGGAAACTCCGCACGGTCGCGCCCAAACCGAATGTTGACGTTACGGCGGTCGGCGATTGGATTTTATTTGTTTTAAATTTCAGTTAGGATAAGATTTCAGAAAATCTTAAGAAATGTAC
>JAQIWG010007471.1:0-12296 GCA_034695025.1 Chamaedrilus cognettii
GTGAACAAGGGTGGGGCATGTGAACAAGGGTGGGGCATGTGAACAAGGGTGGGGCATGTGAACAAGGGTGGGGCATGCAAACAAGGGTGGGGCATGTGAACAAGGGTGGGGCATGTGAACAAGGGTAGGGCATGTGAACAAGGGTGGGGCATGTGAACAAGGGTGGGGCATGTGAACAAGGGCCGCGAGCTTCTGAGCACTAGCCTGTTTTTTTTGGGGTTGGTTTACATGTAATACGCGTGTGCAGCTATAACAAAGAGTATTACAGGCCGGTTCAGTGCCTCGGGGCCAAGGACAGAACGCTCCCCTTTTTTACGACTCGCACTTGGCGCTCTGGGCTGCAAAAAATTCTTTGTTCCTCAGTTTGACTGACATGCAGTGAAGTTGAAATCGGAATCGCTGTCTAATTGCGTTAACTTTGCGCTATTTACATTTTGATGAGTGCCAAAAAACCTTTTCATATTAATTCAGCCAACTCGCAGCATAATTTATCTGAGGGCTCAATATCGACCAGCAGCAACTATTTCTGTTCTCACAGTTAACATTTGTTGGTTATGCTGTCATCAGAATTAATATCCGTTAGTAAATATAACTAGGTTATACATTATTGGACACATAATATTAGAAATTCTTTCTTCAACAATATGGACAACTCCTAGAACGATGATACTATTCATGCACGCCTGTCGCATCACTGTTGGTTGTGTGATATTGTACATGCTGCGTCTGTTTATTTAATTTATATTTTTTTGAGTGGTGTACTATTATGTTCTTCTGCCGTGAGGTGAATAAAGTTCTATATATACCGATTAGCGCACTTAACATTAGATAGTTATACGCCACTGTGACTACTGCCAAGTTTAGATAACATTCGTTAATTGATAATGCTGCTATCGCAGCTAACATTCGTTAGTTATAGCATGCTGGTATGACAAGACGCAGTTGCCTCAGTTCCTATATCATCATCATCACAGCCAACATTTCAGTTAGTTACACATTAGTTACACGTAGTTATTACGCTAGGCTACTTTTATTACTACGAACGTCAGTTAGTTACACATTAGTTACAATGCTACAATGGCTAACATTAGTTAGTAGGGCTATTGATATGACAAGACACAGCTAACATAAGGTCGTTACTCTGTCATCGCGGTTAACACGAGCTAGTTCCTCACAGTTTTGGTTGCCGCTGAGTGACCAGATGACCTCGGCCTCCTGTCCGGGCAGGGTCTGCGTGATGTTCAACGTCCCGATGTGCATGCCGAACATGTGGCGCCAGAACGTGAGGCAGATGGGGCCCTGGGGGGCGGGGGTGAACGTGAGGGCGGGCAGTTCCAGCGTGGCCTCGTCACCGGGGTAGAAGTCTGTCGCCTCCGTGTACATGTAGTGTCCTGAACGGGACACAATATACGTGTAGGCTAGTGACCTGGGAGGAACACAGTTTATAGTGACCCGAAGAGGACACGTGCAAAAGTAAGAAATCTAACTTACTAACTAACTTTTTGTCGTCTAATCTGTTAATGCCCATATCTTCACAAAGGTTTAGACTGAAAGTAACGAAACGCAATAAACGTAAATAAGGGCGCGCAAAAATAAGAACTGTAAAAGCAGTCAAAGCAAGAAAAATTCACATTGTTGTACCTTAGATATAATTATAATTGACACAAAACATTAGCTTCAAATTATAAAATTGTTGACGAAGAACTTCTCGATATTGCAGTTAGAAATTATTGCATTCAAACAGAGTTTCATATCTCAGACACATCTCTTGAACCCCATGGCTAAATAAATTAGGCAAAGACATACCGAATTATTGTGTAACGTTTCAAGTTTCGAAACATTGGACTGTTATAGTCCCAGTCCAAGATGACTACACGTACCAGTGGTGTCGATCGGTCCGAGCGTGTGGTCCCAGTCGGGTCCGGTGGTGAGACTGGGGGTCGAGCCGCTGTAGCGGGTCCACGTGAACCCGTCAGCGTAGGACTTTATGTTTGTGTTGCACGGGTAGTCAGCCTCGAACGTGCAGCTGTAGAGCAGACGGTCTGAAGCAGAAGCAGTCGATAAATGTTACATTATAACATCTAATGCATGGTTGGCAACAAGCGTTAGGTTGGCGTTTGTTTACCGGGAATAGTACTGAGCATGCAGGCGTAAGTTTAGCAACTTTTACCCGGAGTGAAACTGTATGTATGTATGTATGTATGTATGTATGTATGTATGTATGTATGTGTGTGTGTGTGTGTGTGTGTATGTATGTATGTATGTATATTGCACTTTTAACGCACCAAAAATATGTCATGCAAACGGAGATGGAAAAACATCGTTTGCTTGAATCGTAGGTGCGGATCCAAAAACAAACTTATCAAGAGCTAGATTAGCATTCTGTTGGCTGAAAATAGCACTGCAGACGGCGTTGGGTAGCTTGGGTTAGCATCAGATTCTGTTAGCTGGTGGTGAAACTGAGCATTACAGAAGAACCGTTGTTGTTTTAAACTTACATTTAACAACAACTGTTACATTTACCACGGGCATTCGTCTTTTATATGAACTTTGATTCACCACAAGGTGAATTACCCTTGCGGTGTATAAACGATTCATTTTAAAGACCGATGAAAAATAGTCATATAGTAACGGCAACAGTAACTGTTAGCCAACTGCTAAGAGAATCAACGAAGTTCAAAAGACATAGGCCTATGCAACACAGAGTAATTGGATACAACAGAAAACATTAGGCACCAACATAACGGTCATACAGAAAATTTGAGCTATTGGGCCATTAAACTCGCTGACGCAGGTACACCAACCTTGGATTAAACTTTTTTACGCTTCCTTTTTATATTAGACTACTGATGTTAAGAACTAATAAGCAGGACTAGGCCTACATTCAATTTGAAGCTATTTTTCAAATCTTGAAGTGTGTCACCGACCCGTGGTTGCAGGTTGAGCGTTGAGCGTTCTCAGCAGAGCGCAGCAGAGCAGCAGCAGCAGCGAGCTCGTCTGTGCAACACGTGACAACACAACTTCATCGAAATGAGCAAGAAAGTGCCAAGGAGAAAATTTTATAACCCTCGATCAATTTAATCGTTCGTGAAATTCAAAATAAGGCACTCAAGATAATTTATTTTAGCAGGCTTCAGTTTCTTCGTAGAATCGGCCATGCATGAATCGTAGCCTATACGGCAACCACATGCCCGTGCAAGTATAGGCCATAATGATAAACTTCAGTAAGCCAACTACAACGATAGCGGTCCACTGTACGTGACAAAGAATGGACTGTTTGAAAGCGCCTCACTTAGGGACTGCCAGGCATAGGCATCATTCATTGTGGGGGACTAGCTCGTCTATGGCATGCGGCAGACTAAACACGATTGTTAAAATGCGCGTGTGCATTCGTGAGCGACGAACAGGCCTTGAAGTTATGCGTCGTCGCAGACGGTCGCACCTACCGCAAGCAAAACGGGCCAAAGCAGTAATCCATGCGTGAAGTGCCTCGCTTGCACGAACACGTACATGTAGCCTATTGCAGTTACTCTGCGGGCCTCTGTTAATTCTAAGAGTGCCCCTGTTATGCCATCTGGCATTATGTGACATGAAGTCCATTTCTGCAGTTGTAAAATTTGACGTTACGGATATGGTAAAGATTCGTTTGTAAAGTTAAAAAATAGTTGAAGTGGCATGATAATTGTATAGCCTGCAAGCATAACAAAAGTACTTCACATGTCTATTCTTGCGAATCTAGGGGAAAATGATTGATTCGCAGACCAGAGCCCTCGGGAATTTCGTAAGAGGAAGGCACGCAGAAGGTTTAGCGGTAATTTACTTGACGCCAAGAAACTGAACCGGACTCAATACAGTGTAGTCCGTGTCAAGCCTACAGCAAACTTAAACTCCAAAACCACCCCAACTTTTGATATCGGCTGGCAACTACGAAGGTACCGAATAAAAAAAGAAGCCAAAGATGGAAGAACGAAAAATGAAATACTGGAATTCTATGATATAAATCATGATTATAACAAAAAACACTTTTTTTGTATCTGACCTGGGTATTCATGTTGTCGCCGTTAATCGTCGGTTTGATAGACAGTGTTGAAATTTCTCTTTTAGACTTTATTCAGATTTCGCTCAGTTTTCTTGTCCTTTCTTTTCGTCAAATTGATCGATATTTTGACCGCTGCGTCTTTCCTCCAGTTACTTAACGTTAGTCGTTGTAGTTAGTAAGTTACGTTGCTTGTGTTGCTTGCTGTTAGTTACAGGTTGCTTGGCGTGAAAGGCGCCGGCGTGCGTTTATATAGGCGCGGTCACTTGAGCGTGACGCTTTCACGCTAGAATAGACGATGACGTCACGACGTTGTGAGGCCCAGCGTTGTCAACCCACGACGCGCGCAGTGGGCTGTCAACTGCGCGAATCACATTCCGGCGAAGAGTGGATGGTCTTGAATGATTTTCAATGGAGGCATACGTAGGCCTATGTAGCTGTGATACATCGCCTCAGATTGTGAGCTGCGCTTCCTCTGCGCTTGTTTGCGCTTTGACCGTCAAATCTGTACTCTAACGGAAGAATGAGTGATCAATGGGCGTACTGTATTTTGATACTGGAAGACATTGACCCTGTGACGGTGCGATATAGCAAACAACTTCACTATCGCGCAGCAGGTAATATTGTTATTACTGGTCATTGAAAGCTGAGTCGCGCAGCCTCGCGGAGAACAAAAACTCGACGCAAAGGAGTAGGACTTGATTAAATTGTACGATGATTGGACAGCCTCCAAGTACATGTACATGTATTTGGAAACGGATCATTTGAGATCTAGCCTGCAAGTATTTACTAACGTCTGCATCAATTAATGTGCATGATATTGAAGACAGCTATAACACTTAGGCCGGGTTTTCCCATCTAGTGCTAAAATTTTAATCCCAGATTTATTCAGCAAAATCCAATAACATTTCGCTAAATTCACCATAGATCAGTCTTTCAGCGCGCTCATTGGGTGTGATGACGTCATGACCTCGGATAAAATTTTAACACTCGAGGGAAAAACTCAGCCATAGACGCGGATCTGAAAAATAGCAGGCTGGTTAACCGAAGTGCTTCACGATGTTCCCCCGACAGACGTGGACAAGATAATTAATCGATTGATCATCTCGTAGATTGACAATGGACACAATTGCTCAAGTAGTGATAAAATAAATGGAAGAGGAGGGGGGAGAGAATAATGCGCAGCGTTGCACTACGCAAAGTGCATTTTTTGGACTCGCTGAAATTAAGCCCTTGTTACATATTGAGAGCCCTGTATGATTTGTCAGGCCATGGTGAACTGTCACGACTAGCTGCTTCTTACAACGTATCAACGCAGTCGTTAGTGCTCGACTCGTCACGCATCATCAATGACTATTTCGCTGATTGTGTGAACTCTGTCACCTGATATTGTTAATTTCACCAAAATTTAGCTCGCTCTTCAACTGTATATTTATTTAAGTTTCTATTTATTTATTGTGTGTTTCCTGGATCGTGAATAAAAGATTTACAATGATATGGAAGTCTGTAATATACGTTCCGCTAAAACAAGGATGGGGTCCCACGTTCGTCCATTGCCGTCAGGCAACAATGTCGTCTCGCCTGTTGCTATAGAATCATGATTAACTTGTTGACTCGTTGCAATAAATCATGGACTCTCAGTACGATGGGCTATCTGAGGATGAAATTCATTACATATGAATCTAAAATCCGTCATAACACGGCCCACGTCTCTGCAGCTAGTGCTGATCAGGGTTTAACACATGCAAATTGTAAACGTAGGCTGACGTTTTGTGAGTGAAGGGTCTCTCTCCACGATGCATATTTTGTATGCAATTTTTGCATGCAATTTTGCGTGCAACCATGTTAAGAAAATTACAGTGTAAAATGCCTTTAACTGGGTTTCATGCAATGACGCAAGCCGTGCATGAAACCCTGTCGAGGAACAGGCCGTGCATGAAACCCAATCAAGGGAATCGTTGTCATGACAACGGTCGTCCGGCCACTTTAGCACGGTTCCATGCAGAATTGTATGTAAAATTGCATGCAAACTATGCACCATGGAAAGAGACCCTAAAGCAGTGTAGTCACGAAGCGTGACCGAGTGTTTGCTGAGCGTAGGGCGTGAGACGTCAGCGCGCGTGTCGGCACGGCGCGCGCGCTGACTGAATGCAAGGGTACACAGTATTGCTCAACAGTTTGAGCTCACTGACCAATTTATCAACTTTGTTCGTTTGCTTTTAAGCACAGTTTTTATTTCATTCACAGAGACATTCAAAAGTACGTTGTAATTATTTTTTGTGTAATTGATGCCTGATAAATATAATTGGAATTTAACTTTGAACGGTTTACTTCGATTTTGTCCGGTGGGCTCAAACTTTTGAGCAATACTGTAGGTTCTTGCACCTGCGTCTTGAATTGCAAAGAAATTTTAAATTGCAATACAGACAAATAGAAAGAGTCCTGACACACATGTAACCTAACCTAACCATAAACTAACCCTAAACGTTATTTTTATTTCACCAAAGAGGCCTTTAACGACAATATACAGTATAAGGTCAAATTTAATCCACGACTTAAAAGCATGCATCGACCCAACATGGCAGCCCAAACACCCCTTAGTCAAAGCGTCCGTATAGGCCAAATCACTGTTTAAGGCCGAAACAGTCCAGGCTTCGCAATCATAAACCTTATCACAAACCAACCCTAAATAACCATAGACTAACCCTAAGCTATCCCCGAACTAGCCAACCCTAAATTTTAAAAACCCATCGATAAACAGAATGTTGTTGCTTTGCTGAAGCTGTTTGATTAAGCATTGAGTGCAATTTACAATTTGGCCGCATGTTTACACGCAACTGGCCCCTACAATCTGATGACATCTGCGCGCTAAAAACTTTTCACACTCGCGCGGCTCTTCTGAGGAAAGTTAGACAGCGGGGGAGGTAGTGACGAGAATTTTGATGGCCTCCAAAACACAGCTAGGTGGGTGAATGCAAAGGAATTTTAGTCGCTGGTCATTGACCCTCGTCTGTAGTTGACGATGTGTGGGTGGGTGATCACGTCTCGTGACCAGGATCTATACCGAGTGAACAACATTTTCAATGACTAATGCGCTGCTGGCCCTGGTCGAGAAGGGCAAACATTTTTGTTGCCCTAAATCACGCGTTACTTCCGTGCATAGGCGTTAAAGGATCCAACGCCAAGTCGAGTAGGCGAGGGAGGTAAGCATTATGCTTTTGCTCTAACATTTTACATGGCCTTGTTGACACCCAAATGGACAAATTCTTTTTATTGGATCGACAGGGTCGAACTAGAGGGCACAGCTGAAGATTAAAACCCACCACTCCCAGGCTTCATACCAGACTGCACTTCTTCTCTTCCAGAGTGGTCAATGTTTGGAACTCATTGTCGCCATCCACAGTAGAGGCCACTTCTTTTAATTCTTTTAGGGCATTACTAATGTCGGAAAGTCTAGATTCATTTCTAACTGTGAAGGCCTGACATCTTTATGCTGTTTGCAAATAACACCAATAGTTTCATTTTAAAAATACCCCCAGATATCTGGGGATTTCGTACAAAGTCAGATCCCTAAATCACTAGAATATTCCTAAATCTAGTGATAGGCCTTGGTGATAGGCCTTAATAACTATACGTGTATGGCAGCGGCATCACTACATAGGCTGATCATCGACGTTTGATTTCTGCGCGGAGTGTGAGTAAGCGCCTAGTCTTCGCGCAAACAACTGCTGACCAGCTGCGGACGTGTGACCACAACTAAACCTATCAAGTACCAAATTTTGGTATCAAAAGTTACCTACCAAAGGCACTCAAACGATAGGGACAATATTCTCAATCACAACAATCTCCTAATAAGATCGAAAATCGTGAGCTTCTTTGGTCGAGTTTATTAGAATTTAAACAAGTGCACGACTAGATCTAAATTTAGCATACAAAAGTAATCATTAAAGAAAACAGATTTCAGATAAATTATTAACATTATTTGTAAAAAACCAATATGAATCAAAAAGGCAATCTTTAGTATCGCAAGGGAAGTGGAAGTCAAGCAAAACTGCTAGTTTTTGCTTGACTTCAGCACATTGGTCACATAATAGAAACATCAAAGAAACTACTTACTAAAGTACTAAACTAACCCCGCCTTTTTGACGTCTATGTTAACGTCCATGTTTTCACAAAAGTTAGACATTCTGCGCCCTGGTGAGGACTGCTAAAGATAAGTTTTTACGGCCGGATGCCCTTCCTGACGCCAACCACATAAACAATTATCTGGGACGGGGTTATCAGCCAGACACACTTGCGAAACGTCAAAGAAAAGTATATATAATCACACATTTGGACTAGGCTAGATGATTATTTGACATGTAGGCCTACTTTTTGAACTTGTGAGAAAAGTACGCCAGATAGACATCAGAGCAGTAGTAGATCGTAATCGCCTCGATACTGCTAAACCTGGCCAACCTGTGAGATATAATCCACAAACCATAGCGTGCAACAGTATGTGTATGGGCATGCAACAGTATGTGTAAGCGAGTAGCTTAACCGCTAGAAGTGATGTAGCCCGTAGGCTTAGCTGAGTTCGAAGCAAACCAAGAAATTATTGCGTCTCGCATGATTGGAGACAAGAAACGCGAAGGACACTCAAGTACCCCTCGTAACTACCAACTGCCCGCCTGACAACCGCTCCCACTTGAACCGGCGATACGCCACGTTGACCGCTAGAGCTATATATTCGCCTACCAACATAGCCACAAAGCCTTGTGAAACTCTGCATAGTTGCGCGTGGACCTAGCGAGCAACAATTTTTGCTTTGTCATTGAAACAAAAGAACACAGGGATATAGAATTAAACTTGATTAATGGACACGAAGGTAAGAAACTCTGCAGAAACTAGGCCCAACAATTAACACGGTTGCTTTAACAGCAATAGAAATTTGTTTCGTTGCTATCGATAGGGGTCTAGTGCAGATTTATTTCATTCCTTTAGCTTTGCGTGACTTCATTGCCCGCACAACGACTTGAATGAGAATTCAAATTCAATCGCACATGTAGATTCAAATTCTTCCTACTTCATGTCATTTTGCATGTAGGCTTATTTGCCCTTTCAAAATGTCATACTGTGATGTGTTTTGCTAAGACGAGCTCGCTGCTGCTGCTGTGCTGCGCTCTGCTGCGCACCATCAGCGCCCAATCTGCCACCACCGGTCGGTGACTTTTGGCATGCGTGCATCGATGATAAATTTTTTGATATTTTAGCATACGTGCAAAATAGGACTAAGGACTGGATTCTCCAACACGGATTTAATGGTGGTTCAGGATTTAACCCAGCTTTTTGCATAGGCTAAATCCTGAACCACCATTAAATCCTTGTTGGAAAAACCAGCCCTTAGTGATGTTTGTAATTATTATAGAATGATGCATGGGTGATGTTTGTGATATTTTTGCACATAGAAAATTACTCGAACTACGGCGGTGAGTTCATCGCGCGCGAGTGCAAAAGCTTAAACTTAAGTTTTTTATTCAACTAGAACTGAACTAGAACTAAGACTATTTGCTTAACCCCTAGTCGGATATTTAAGTTAAAATGCATTTTGCCGACTTCGTGACTTTGCGATGCAAAGTATCCACGCCAGCTCCTCCTCGACACGCAGCGATCCTCGACGAGTCTGTCTGGCATGTTGACAAGCATGCAAATAGCAAAAAATGGCAAAAGTCCCCCTTCAGTGACCACCTGCCTCTCTGCGCCCCGCGCGACATTCGAGGCATTTGGTACCAGACGGCACCTTCGGCTGCACCATTGACGCAGCCTGGCCAGCCCAATCCCACATCCGTTGCTGTTGCTCAGGGCCTCCGGTCACTAATATTGGTATTCACCATTGCGAGTTAACCTCGAGTTGGCTCAATCGGCGGATTGAGTGACGTCACGCTAGGCATAGAAGATTGACAACGGTCACGCTCAACTCGCCGATTGATCAACTCGAGGCTAACTCGCAATGGTGGGTACGGATATAAGAGAATAACGATCAAGATAGCCAAATAGAAAAATTTAGGCCAGGACCTATTCTTAGCGTTAGTATATTTCTAGGCAATGATACTTGCCGCACTAAAATTAGGTGGTCTTTTGTTTCAATATATTGGTAACAATGTGTTTTTTCTGCAGATGTAGTTCTGTACAAATGCGACTTTGAGGAGGGGGGACTGTGCAACCTGACGCCCCTTCCTGGGGCTGACGGCTTCACGTGGACGCGCTGGACCGGATCAACTCCTAGTGACTACACCGGGCCGGACTCGGACCATACCCTCGGACCCAGCGTCACTACAGGTAGGAGGTAAAGGGGGTAGTGTTCGAAGTGGGTAGGGTTGATAGTGGGAAGGGGTTTAAGTGGGTAGAATTTAAAGATAGCTGATAGAGTTTAAAGTGGGTAAAGTGAGTTGTGTTGAAAGTGGGTAGAGTTTAAACTGTGGATAGTTTAACGTGGTTAGAGCTTAAAATGGATAGGCCTGGTGTTTAAAACAGATATGATTTAAAGTGGTTCGTGTTTAATTGGGTACGATTTAAGGTGGGCAGGGTTTAAAGTGCTTTGGTTTTGAAGTGGATAGGGCTAAAGGTTGCTATAGGGTTTAAGGTAGATAGGATTTAAAGTAGATAGGGTTCAAAGTGGGTATGTATTGCAGTGGCTGGGGTTTAATCCTACTGTTACAGTTCAACGAAGGCCCCCTCCTCTTATTTAGTCGCCTTTTACGACGGGCTGCAAATATATTCCGATGAACTACGATCTGAACGCTGGTGCAGGTCACTACATGTATACGGAAGCGAGCGACATCACCGCCGGGTCCGTGGCTCGACTCAGCTCAGTAGCCCTCACCTTCTCCCCCCCGCCCTCTCTCGGGAGCGTGTGCCTCACGTTCTGGCGCCACATGTACGGGCAGCACATAGGGACGCTGAACGTCACGCAGACCCGACTCGGACAGGAACAGGTCCTCTGGTCCCTCAGCGGCAACCAGAACTGTGAGGGCGATTTGATTATTGTTATTTACAGAATATCGTAGTGTAATCATAGCATATTTTGCCTGTTGAAGGTTTTTCGTAGTGTAATGTGTTAGGCGGGTGTGCTTTCTCTACTTCTTTTGAGTGAATAGAAGAGAAACATTGTTACCTAAACAAATGTGAATGCTTGTGATACGACGCATATTTGATCTTTTATACATTTAGGCCTGTATGTATGTATGTATATCGCACTTTTAACGCACCAAAAATATGTCATGCAAACGGAGATGGAAAAACATCATTTGCTTGAATCGTAGGTGCGGGAGAAGTTGCAGCAGACTAAAAACTTTGTTCCCATACCGGGGATCGAACCCGGGCCACCAACGTGAGAGGCTGGTATCCTAACCACTAGACCATATGGGATTCACAACGCCTGGTTAGTTTATATCAACCATCAGTCACTATCCATTGTAAGGATTACAACAAATAGCCCAAATACAATGCGGGTATCAGAAAATACCCTGAAACAAGAATACGAACGTTAAATTCTAAATATTACGGCCCAGCTCTAGCACACAGCTGCAGCAAACAGCGTGCGGCCGTATGAGGTCATAGAGCACACATTGCGACGGTGTGCATTGATTTTATTGATTGATATCTCGTAGTGAAACAATAATAGGGGCCAATTGCAAACGTTGCTCTACACTCTACAAAGTACGAGTTATGAAACGTTCTCGCTGTAAATGTCCATCCCTTGCAGGCCGGGGAACAAAGAATAGACTTACAGCCCAGAGCTCCCCGGGGGAGTCGTAAAAGCGACTGCAGAAGCGGGAGCGGTTCTGTGGCGGCGCGCTTATACAGAACCGGAATAGTCTTGATTACTACACACGGTCCTTAAACTTTTTGAAGTGGTCGCATCGGGAAAAATGAGGTGGGAGAGTCGATATCTTTTGACCGTACAGCATACACACTATTAATATGATGGATGGTTGGGTCTCCTTAATGGCAGATTGAAGCGATTGATGACACATGACGTCGTGACATGATTGTTTCCATCGTACGCTCTACGTTCTGAACGCTGGTGCAGGTCACTACATGTACACGGAAGCGAGCGACATCCCCTAAAGGAGGGGGCCTTTCATGGACTTTAACTCGATGCATATTCTCATGAATAGGAACGACGACGAATATGCAATACTTTGTGCGAAATACAATTTTCCCCGCGATGTGAAACACTTTAATTTTAAGCGTGCCATGTGGTTGTATTTTCAAAATA
>JAQIWG010007472.1:0-12294 GCA_034695025.1 Chamaedrilus cognettii
AAGTTTTTGACTCTATAAACAGATGTATGCAGAATAAGTTTGGACTAGGTTGGACAGATATTTAACGAGTAAGATTGATCGGCTGGACGACCCAGTGGTGGTGTGGGACCAAGCAGTGGTAGCGCATCTGCTTGCTGGCTATGTCAAGAATTACTACATCGACATTGTGAGCGATCTCTCACCCTACCTGTCCTCAATCTTACTATGTGCATTGTGCATGCCTCCCTAATCCCTCTCTGTCCTCTGTCTCATGGTGTGCATGCCTCCCTTCACTGATTCGTCTCTGGGTTCTGATGCAAAATAACAAAGCTCTCATTGACGTTCTGTTGTGGACTGTGTGAACAGATATTTGAAGAGCAAGTTTTTACTGTGTAGGACAGATAATTAAAGTGTAAGTTCTTGCTGGGTTGGTCGGATATGTGAGGAGTAAGTTTTTGACTCTATAAACAGATGTATGCAGAATAAGTTTGGACTAGGTTGGACAGATATTTAACGAGTAAGATTGGTCTGCGTTAGACAGATATTTAACGAATAAGTTTGGACTGTTCGACAGATATTTAATGAGTTAGTTTGGACTCTGTTGGACAGATATTCACGTTTGATGAGTACGGCGTGAGTGGACACAAGAACCACATATCTCTCTACCACGGCACGCGGTCAGTCCACTTTGATGCCTTGCCTCCTCTAACGGCCGGTTGCTCGACCTTTATTTGAGTGCGAATTTTGTTCAATTTAGTTTTGTAATCCGAATTAGCAAACTATTGGGTTCTGGACCTTGAATTAATGTGCGAATTAGCAATCTGCGAATGAATTTTTTTATTCTCCGATATCTACGACAAATTTACACATAAACCAACGGAAAGTCAGTCAAGTTTCAGGATTCAAATTTTCACAATATTAATTGAGCATTCACTGCTTTTAACACGTATTGACAAGATTATGGCCTTCTGGAACGCTAATAAAGACCAGAGTTCGGTAATATTTTGCGCATTGCTAATTCGCACTCAAACCAAAAAAAATCATCGAGCAGCACAAATATGTTAATTCGCAAAATTACTTAAACTGGCCATTGAATAATGTGCGAATTAGCGCATTTTCAAACCAGATTGCGCAACCACCAGTACATTTTTTGCTCACTGAGGCAGCAGCGTGTTTATTGCGGCTGCACGGCGCTAGATCTGTATCATAGCGGCATTGTGTCGCTTGCTTGCTCGTCCTGTTAGCTGTTAGCGGAGAGTATCAACAGACTAGATTCATTATCACAGTGCTGTGCATGAGCGAGTGCGCAGCTGGTCTGACCCCTGCTGCTGCTGCAGCGAGCTGGTGGGTGGCGAGGCATGCCCGGCGGGGGTGCAGGCCTACCAGCTCCTCTCCCTCCCACTTCCCCTCAAGTACCTCTCTGTGCTCGAGCTCTGTGTCAGTTACTTCACGGCCTCCGTGCTCTTTGTGTCGCACTGGCGCGACGTCTGGCGAGCACAGGTACTGCGCCACTCAGTGTTGCACTACTTGATGCTGTACCACTTTATGCTGCATCACTTGATGCTGTACCACTTTATGCTGCATCACTTGTTGCTGCATCACTTGATGCTGCATCACTTGATGCTGTACCACTTTATGCTGCATCACTTTCTGCTGCACCACTTGTTGCTGCATCACTTGATGCTGTACCACTTTATGCTGCATCACTTGATGCTGTACCACTTTATGCTGCATCACTTGTTGCTGCATTACTTGATGCTGTACCCCTTCATGCTGCATCACTTGTTGCTGCATCACTTGTTGCTGCATCACTTGATGCTGTGACACTTTATGCTGCATCACTTGTTGCCGCGTCACTCTGTGCTGTACCACTTTATGCTGCATCACTTGGCGCTGCATTACTTGATGCTGTACCACTTTATGCTGAATCACTTGTTGCCGCATCACTTGATGCTGCACCGCTTGTTGCTGCATCACTTGATGCTGCATCGCTTGGTGCTGCATCACGTGGTGCTGCATCCATTGGTGTTGCATCACTTGGTGCTGCATCACTTGGTGCTGCATCACTCAGCTATTGCTGCTGTCAACTGTGCTAATATACTGATTGGGTTGCAGAAGGACATCCGTGTATGCACGTAGTAAATCAGGTGCTGTGTGATGATTGCTGGCAAAGGGCCATGTATGTACATGTAGATCCGGTACTGTGTGATGATTGGTTGCAACCTGCCATGTACAGCTGTGGCCAAAAGTTTACGGACAAATGCATTTTTTACCAATTTCCACACAAACGCACATAAAACATAAAGTTGCAAATTTTAATTCACAAAAGTTGTGTTCTCTTAATACTTTGTAATATCACCATGACTGTTTATCACCAGTTTTTTTTCACCAGGTAAAAACATACAAAATATGCATTTGTCCGTAAACTTTTGGCCACAGCTGTATGTAGGTCAGGTGCTGTGTGCTGATTGGTTGCAGAGGGCCATGTATGCGCACAAGAGTCAGTTTGTCTGGTTCCGAGCGCTCTACGTTCTCTTCTCTCGTTACATGGTCATCAACTCCTACCGCCTCATCGAGGCCCCTCCATCCCGGGGCGCCCCCCCTTGCAAGAACTGATCCAGAGGCGCCCCCCTTGCAAGAATTGACCCAGGGGCGCCTTCCCTTGCAAGAACTGACCCAGGGGCGGCCCCCTTGGAAGAACTGATCCAGGGGCGCCCTCCCGTGCAAAAACTGACCCAGAGTCGCCCCTCTTTGCAAGAACTGACTCAGGGGCGTCTCCCTTGCGAGAACTGACCCAGGGGCGCCCCCCTTGGAAGAATTGATCCAGGAGCGCGTCCCCTTGCAAGAACTGCCCCAGAAGCGCGTGCCCCCTTGCAAGAACTGACTCAGAGGCTCCCCTCCTTGCAAGAACTGACTTAGGAGCGCATCCCCTTGCATGAACTGACTGGGGGGCAAAGCCCCCTTGCAAAAACTGAGGGGTGCCCCCCTTGCAAGAACTGATCCAGGGGCGCCCCCCCCTTTCAAGAACTGACCCAGGGGCGCGCCCCGTTACAAGAATTAGGGGCGTCCCCCCTTGTAGTAGTAACTAAGTGCATTCGTCGTAGCAAGAAGCTTTTGATGTAAATTAACTGGTTGTGTAATTATTAGGCTGCCAAAAACTAACGAAATCAGACAGAATCCGAAATCAGACCCCCTCCACTGTATATAACCTTTTTCTCTGACCCTCCCTCTAAGACTTAGTAACCTACAAGCCTAAGCTGATCAAACACAGCTGTTTGTGCTTGTCGCTCTGTGACTCGCTGCTGCCTGCTGCTACGAAAGTGTAATACTGTAAAACATGAAATATTTCCTGCATGTTATTTTGACAGTTTTACCTCTCAGAAATTCTACTTAATTTTCTTTTTTTGGGGAACTGCATAAAGCATATATATGGAGATATATATATACAGCCTTATTCTTGCTGCATGTAATTTTTGTGAATTTGCTCAATTCGCTAAATTTGCAAACATTACACGCACGCGAATATTTCATGTTTTACAGTATTATAGTCTACCGGAATACGATGGCAGTCTAATACGCTACAGCACCTGTCTGCCACTAAAGAACATTTAAAGCTGCTGCCTGGCCCTCTTGCTGTTTGGATTCTATCTGAACCCCTTACACCCCCCCCCCACCAAAAAGCAAATATACATTTTGTGTATCACGTGAAAGCAAATGCTCTGATGTCCAACTTTTTAAATTATTGACCATACTGTTGCAGATATAGAAAATTTGAAGTTCGCTATGCTTGAGTGCGAAGTCAAGTGTGGAGTCAAAGATTTTGAGGCGCATTTTTATTGACATAGTTACTTTGTGGAAGAGCGAAAAGCCATGGTTTGGTTATACTAGTAACAGTAATCCACTTTGTGCTAAAAGTCCCCCCCCTCTCAAGAGTTTTGTAGATAAAGAACAATGAGATCTTCTGTGGACAAAATGTTTGAGAGAGAACTTCTGATGTGGAGAACATTATAATGAATAACGGGATAGAATCTATATTATTAGTCTTGCAAGATATCCTATATTCTCTAATGATGTTAATTTGTGTAAGCTTAATATTATACAAAACATAAATTATATTTACAGTTACAAAGTTACTTTAATATATGGATTTAGTCATTGTGTTGACGAGTCGACAGCTAGCAGCTGAGTGAGAGACCATGCCTCACTGCACAAGCTCCAGTCCCTGGAAGTCACTCCTCTTAGCAACAGTGTAGGCTACAGCAAAGCTGCCCCTAAGGCCACCAAACGTCCATGCATCAACAGTATGTAGGCTACAGCCACCCTGCCCCTCAGGGCGCCACGCGTCTAATGCAGCAACAGTATGTAGGCTACAGCCTGCGCCTGAACGCGCGGAGCTCTCGTACAACATGTTTAGTCAGTCAGGCTCGAGCCGTGCCCCCCTCTCGGTCTGTCACAGGTGGCAGCCTGCAGCATTTATGCCTAGCCCTTACACCGTGCAGCCCTTGCACCTTGCAGCCTTGCACCGTGCAGTAGGCACGAGTAGCAATCATCAGTCGCTGCCTCCTGTCTGTCACCTTCAGTGGAACACCGTTGACTCTCGGCCCCTCACCCCCCCATGGCGTCGATGCCCCCCCAAGCACAGCTGACGATCAGTCCCAATGCTTGCCAATCAGTCTGCATGCGCCCGGTTGTATTGCCCCCCAGTCTCCCTTCCTCCTGCCCCCCCCCTGCCGCCCCCAGACCCCACCGGGTGCAGGGCCCCCTCGTCGAGACGCCCCTCATAGGGGTCGTTGACCTGGTGCAGGTCGGTGAACTGCTGGGCGTGGAAGCGAGTCGCCTGGTGCCTCACAAGGGCGCGCAGTGCTAGGTAGCCAGCGAGGGCATGGGCAAGCAGGAGGAGGGTGAGCAGCAGTGTGACCGCACGGTCTAGGGGCGTGATGAGTGTCGCCTCGTTGAAGAGCAGGAACAGCGCGAGAGGGAGCTGGATGAGTAGCGTCAGCAGCCAGAACCCTGCCAGCTCTGGCACCTACAACCAAACCCTGTCTGCTCTGGCACCTACAACCACAAACCTGCCAGCTCTGGCACCTACAACCACAACCCTGCCAGCTCTGGAAGATTAAATTTAGTAGCCAAGATTGCAAGTGGCCTTGAAGCAGACCATGCGAGGTTGAGAGACTTTTTACAAGACCGCACAACCTTGAAGCCCTGCAAGACCCGTTGTGCTAAAAGCTACATGTATAGATGCTATCACCACAAGTACATCTGGTGCCCATCATATGTGCACAAGACACTCATGCAGTAGCTAGTCGACCTGTGGCTAGCCCCCCACGTAGCGCACCTTCTCCATGAGATATCTGAGGCTAGCCCCCTTACACAGCGCACCTTCTCCATGAGATATCTGAGGCTAGCCCCCTTACACAGCGCACCTATTCCATGAGATATCTGAGGCTAGCCCCCTTACACAGCGCACCTATTCCATGAGATACCTTAGGCTAGCCCCCCTACACAGCGCACCTATTCCATGAGATACCTTAGGCTAGCCCCCCTACACAGCGCACCTATTCCATGAGATATCTGAGGCCAGCCCCCCCACACAGCGCATCTTCTCCATGAGATATCAGAGGCTAGCCCCCCCACACACGGCGCACCTTCTCCATGAGATTGCCGATGTATCCGATGTAGAGTCGTACGATCTCGACGAGCGCCATTACCACGAGAATGGCGATGAGGACGATCTGGTAGACGATTGACAGCGCGTAGAACTGCAGCAGCACAAGCCTTACTTGCACCCTCACTAGGGCACCACTACCCTGACTAGGGCACCCTCACTGGGATATCCTCACTAGGGACACTGTTTCACAATCAACGAAAACAGTGTTGCCTCCATGCCATGTTTGGCTGCTAATATCTGCGCTATTCTTTTTATTAAATTGTCTCAAATTTGTAGTCACGGTCGCTGGTTGCCGGAATCGGTGGTTGCCTGTATGCCTAAAATTACTATGAAATGTGTCACGATTCTCTTAGTTTTAAGATTATCATTGCATAAAAAGACACTTTACCAGGTAACAATGATTTCCAAACTGATTTTGACATTCAAATTCTATTACTTTCAAATGAGCTATTAGGCTATTGTTATGCAGAATACTTGTGTTGTCCATAATTATGTACCAGCTTCACAGAATTAAATCTATATCCTCACTTTACATTTAGGACATCGCTTTGAGCTCAAAGTTGGCACATAATTTATGTCATATCTTATGACTATTGATGTTTGGATCGTTGTTTGTCTATCTTTCTCTGAGCCTACATCTAATTTCTCTTGACAAAATAAAATTTCTCTTTTAAAATGAGTTCAAGAACTACTTTCAATACAAATTTTGTGACGATATATAGCCTGTAGGTCTCAAAATGTTTCAAAAATTAAAAATTAACTGTTCAAGTCACCACTTCAGCATATAATAAAGTTGCGTGCGACGATTCGTCATGTGTGACCGCTAATATCCCATCAATTTTTCACCAGAATCACCTGAAATTAGCGAGAAGCTATTAATGCTCCTCGATTTGCCAGCTAATGATACAGAATAGGGGCGTTAATTTAACGATTGAATACAACAAATTTCTTGTTGTTCTATGCAATGGTGTCGCTGAGTGAAGTTAATATGATTACTTTACACATATTCTTATCCTGACAGAGGCTCAAGGCTCGTATACAATTACGCAATGACAGAATCACACTAATTTTCGAGCCGATAGATGAAAAACCTGACGTGCTGGGCGCAAATTTAACAAACCATAAGTAACTGCTTATGACATAGGTTCAAAATATAAGAAGAGCTTCAGATAACTGATATCATGCAAACGAGTGAAACATATTTCAAATTTTGACAACTCGTACTACAGCTCAAACTACATGACTAGAAACAACCCACTACAGTTGAACAAAATAGGCTTTTGTGTAGATATATGTATCAGACTATATTGGCTACTAGAACTCCA
Organism: Chamaedrilus cognettii; assembly: GCA_034695025.1. Lineage (NCBI taxonomy): Eukaryota > Metazoa > Annelida > Clitellata > Enchytraeida > Enchytraeidae > Chamaedrilus > Chamaedrilus cognettii. The sequence goes on from JAQIWG010007472.1 coordinate 6,976, forward strand.
AATATGTAATCAGAATTCAAAAATCATCATCGGTTTTCTGCATTTCAATTGATTTCTTTGTTTTTATATTAATATTTTTTATGACTTCAGATTCAGATCTCTCTCATATACTTCTATGAAGTAGGCAATTTTTTTATATGTAATTAATTAAAACAGTCTTTTTTAATTTTATTTTATTATGCTTAAATATATTTGTAATTGGGCGCCAAAGGCCTACATCGTTCATGATAACGGAGCGCGTTACATTTGTAGCCCAATTTCTGACTAGTTGCTGTTTATTAACGCCCAATTTCTGACTAGTTGCTGTTTATTGACGCTTACGCCTAGGTAGAGTCAATTCATAATAGACTTAATAAGCTTACATAATTCAACTGTAATATTATCATCAACACAATGCTCCAGTGCAAGGCATCATCTATTATATCAGAGTCGATGTACAGGCCTCTCTGCTACGACATACAGATCAATATACAAACAAGAAATGAAAGTGTGGATGGGTAGGATTAGAATATTGAGAGTGGGGGTGAGAGGAGGGGTAGCCTGACCTTGAGAGCGAGCATGACAACGGCGCAGGCCAGCCAGAGGGGGAAGTAGCAGAGCTCAAAGTAGAGCGCCATCTGCAGGGGTAGACTCGACACATAGTCTTGCGCTGCACACGGGCAACACCAGCCGAGACTGCAGCGACCCCAGCACACTACAGTTCTCTAGAACCGGATCAGCAGACCCATCACAGATATGTGTCATAAACAGAATTAACGACCAAACTTGTAGCACCAATGGCAAACAAGAGCCACAAATCACAATCACTAGAGAAGTCACAAACGCTTTGAAATAGCTAGATCATGCCGAATTCATCGTTGAGTCGCTAGACGGTGTTTAATAATAAAATCCACCATCAAACTTAAGTTTGCTTTTTTGTAGTTTCTCTAGGGACCGTGTAGAACACAAAGACTATAGCCTACTATCCGGTTCCGTGCAAGAAAGCCAGCACAGTAGCCTTTCTTCAATCGCCTTTTACGACTCGCCCGGGGAGCTCTGGGCTGCATGCCAATTCTTTGTTCCCCGGTCTGCAGAGGTTTGAAACTGAAGAAAGCTAATTTATAAGACCACAACGCAGAATACTATAACTTGCGTACATGAAACGTAACGATTAGAGTTCACACCATAAGAATTATAGGCCTAGGTCATAAATAATATCCTGCGTTGTTGTAGTCATTTAAAAAGAATAACCCATTTCAAAAGATGACTGACCAGGTTTTTTTAGGTACTGTTGCTGGGTATCGAATGGGGTGTACTTGGGCGAGGGAAAGACGTAGTCCGTCACAACCGTTACAGCTCTCCGTAGCGTCTCAGTAGCCGCCATATTTAATTGGTTTCTAGGCAACCAGAGCGTCTTTAGGCACACTGCTTGCAGCAGTGTATAATAATAACATTGTTCCCCGAACCGTTTCGTACTTTTAGGTACCCCATTAGCTGAAGATTAAACTTCTACAATGGAGTGCTAAATTTAATATTCTAGTGAACGATCTTCAAAATGATAGCTGCGTTACTATTAGTCGACCCTAGTGGATTTAGAATCCTGGTATTAAGTATGCCTGGGCTATTAACTGCTCAATCCACGTCTGTCGACCTGTGCTGTCGACGGTGCCCACCTTGATTATATACTAGCTCAATGGTGTCCACAGGACGATGCCTCACAAAAAGTTAGTGTAATAAGAGTAACAAAATGTCACAACCAGATTTTACTGCCTGTTGCTCGACCTCGATTTGAAGTGCGAAGTGTTTTGTGGTCCGAATTGGCCATTCAAATTATTCGATACAATTCTCTCAGAGATTTTTATTGGTTAAGTCGCACTGCAAAATTAAATCGCACTTCAAATCGAGGTCGAGCAACCGACAGTTAGGCCCAGTTGTTCAATAGGGAGTTATTTGGTTTTAAATGATCAAAGAACAAAAATGACGTCACGATCCAATCGGATCATGCAAATTCGATCCAGGATTGTTTCTACAACACGCCAATATTGGGGAGTTGTCCAAACAATCCTGGATCGTTCAACTACGGTTCCAATAACTCTCTATTGAACAACTCGGCCTTAGTGTGATCGGTGATCACCTCATATCAAATACACCCAGGCCACTCACTGTGATACCATTGGACCATAATGAAATATCCCTAGATTTTGGGTATTTTGGCTAAGAAATATAAGCATACATACCCAGATATCTGGGTTATTACTTCAAAAATCAAACCGCTCAATCTTCATACTATCCCCGAATATAAGGATATACTGCCTACCCGTTACTGGCAGTACTTTAAATTTTGCTTTCTTAAATCGGGCATTGTATAATGATAATCTAGGGATATTTTTATATAATATGGCCTAAATATCAAGAATCTTGAGATCTTTAATTTTGGTTCTGTCGTTAAACTGTCACCCTGGTACATAGTTTTTTTTACAGTTTAAATTAAATACTATAATTATAGCCAAGCTTAATTATTGCGTTTATCTCTAAGTAATTGGTTGCTATTTTTGTACCTTTAAAAAATTTGTGTAAAATCGTCGGATAATTTGCGTTATCCCGTAATAACGATCTGGGCCTCCGAGCGTCGTCGAGTATTATTATAACGGTAAAATACGTATCAAAATTTGTTGTATTCATTTATGACATTTAAGCATCCATTTAAGCATCCGGGTTTGTGTAACTGTAATGCCAAATTTCAAGTCGGTTCACTTGTAGGAAACTCTAAGACGCGCGAAAATCTTAAATTTACCACCAAGCTCGCATTGGTAAATAATTAGTCATCAAAGACAAAATCTTGCCAATAATTTAATATTGCTTGATTATTACGTTTTTTGCCTTAATTGACCTTATACTTTAAGGTTGGAAAGTTTCCCTAAGGTTGTCCTTTACGATACTCACCAATGATGGAGACGCGTAAGACCTTACTAGTTACCTGTTGCGGAGATAGGGAAGTGACCATGAATGTTGAGTGTTGTGAGGCTGACCGGTAACTATGCCGTTTCCAGTTTTTCTATAAAAGTGGATCGTAAATATTTTCACTCAAATCAAGTCAAGGCTGATGTTCTAGCCAAGGAATATCGATTTGTATGTGAGCAGTAATGATAGTATTGCAAAATATTACTGTTGCTGTGTTCCTACACTTCTCACGAGCATTGGAACTTGTGTGGATAGGCAGTAGTGAAGCTCCTCAAACGTCGAGTGTCAGGCCACTGCTTCTCTTTCATTATATGTATTTTATTCGCTAAATCAATGTGAGCACAAATTGTTAAGAGCTTATTAGAAGGTAGAACAGCGCAGGTTTGGCGTGTGATAACAAGTCAAGCATCTTTTCCATAGCCAATGGTGTGTCCTGCAAGCAAGGTTGTGTCCTAGACCATTGTTGTTTCAGATTTTTGCAATTGACTTCCTTGATCTTTCTGGACATATTTGTTCTGTCTTTTTGTTTAGTCCATTTAAAATAATATCCATTAAAATATCGTAACGTCATAGATTTCAAGCAAAATAATTTATGTTGTCACTGCATTTAAATTAAGATTATTTCTTGTGGAGATTATTTATTATTTATTTTTTATTTATAAATATATTGCGAGTTTTTTCGATGGGCAGCGAGGTCTGCTGTCAAATTCCGTTCCATAGCAAGAACTTTGCTTAGCTGGGCGTAAAGGTACGTCTATAGAATCCACCCTAAGATCACTGAAAGCTGGTTTGCATCTTGGGGCAACTTAGGCCCAGTTGTTCAATAGGGAGTTATTTGGTTTTAAATAATCACAGAACAAAAATGACGTCACGATCAAATCAGATCGCGCAAATTCGATCCAGGATTGTTTGAATAATACGCAAATATTGGGGAGTTATTCAAGCAATCCTGGATCGTTCAACGATGGTTCAAATAATGCCCTATTGAACAATTTGGCCTTAGTCAATGTTGCTAAAACAGAGTTATTGTTTTCATGAAAAGACATAATGTGTCGATTTGATCAAGCGTATTATTTATTAGATTGATCCTAGATGTTCAGTGCCTATTCATATCCAGGTAGGGACCAGGCGAAATCATGGTGGGTACGCCTGATCATGGTGGACACGTGTATCACTGTGACTGCAGTCTTTTGCTGGGATTGTGCCGCTGATACAGTGTTTCTGCTGTTGCTGTTGGTTTGTAACCCTGAAGCTGTTAGGTCACACGGCTGCTAGATCACTGCTGTTAGTCAGATCACTGCTGTTAGTCAGATCACTGCTGTTTGTTAGGTCACTGCTGTTAGTTAGATAACTGCTGTTAGTTAGACACTGCTGTTAGTTAGGTAGTCTGTCTGCAGGCAAAACTGTCTCACTGCTGTTAGTCAGATCACTCTCCTGTTAGTCCTGAAGGTCATTCTTCAATTAGTCCGTTCACTCTGCTTTTAGTCAGGTCACCCCGTGTTTGTCAGGACACTGCTGTTATTCTGGTCACTGCTGCTAGTCCTGCTACTTTCCTGTTTGTCAATTCACACCGCTGTTAGTCAGGTGACCGCTGTTAGCCAAGTCACACCTGTTAGTCAGGTCACTGCTGTTAGTCAAGTCACACTGCTGATAATCAGATCATTCCCCTGTAGTCTGGTCGCTGCAGCCAGACTGACGATGAGGCCGGTGCTGCTGCTGCTGCTGCTCGTTGCTCGGCCGCTGGCAGTGAACGGCGGCATGGACAATGTGTTCAACTGCTATTCAGGCAAGTCTGTCTCACTGCTCTACAGTCTACACGCATCATCTAGTCTGTCTCACTGCTCTTCGCACATCTACATTTAGTCTGTCTCACTGCTCTACACATGTCTACATGTAGTCTGTCTCACTGCTCTACACACATCATCTAGTCAGTCTCACTGCTCTACACACATCATCTAGTCAGTCTCACTGCTCTACACACATCATCTAGTCTGTGTCACTGCTCTACACACGTCATCTAGTCAGTCTCACTGCTCTACACACATCATCGAGTCTGTGTCACTGCTCTACACACATCTAGTCTGTCTCACTGCTCTACACACCAGCCCCCCTCTGTTGTAACGTGCTGTGTGAATGCACGGGTGCATGGAATGCAGTGAATGCAATGAATCTCTGTTGGGGCTGTGGTGCAGTGTGATGCTGCAGTGTGATGCTGCAGTGTGATGCTGCAGTGTGACGCTGCAGTGTGACGCTGCAGTGTGACGCTGCAGTGTGACGCTGCAGTGTGACGCTGCAGTGTGACGCTGCAGTGTGACGCTGCAGTGTGACGCTGCAGTGTGACGCTGCAGTGTGACGCTGCAGTGTGACGCTGCAGTGTGA
>JAQIWG010007473.1:0-12292 GCA_034695025.1 Chamaedrilus cognettii
TATATACATACATATATGTATATATATATATATATATATATGCAGCTGCGACACGTGTGTGTTCAACACCCTTGCTGAAGGGTCTGTAGCACACGGTTTTATAGTTGCCGGTGCGGGGACTTGAAGCCAGGTCGCTGGGACTCACCTCCGACGCCTCTAATTATGTAAGTTCCTGCTTCCTGTTCAGACGTGAGCTGCAAGAGCTCCGCGCTGGCGTACCCCTGTTTAAACGGGGGCTACCAGAACCCGTCCCGCTGCTCGACCTGTATCTGTCCTGATGGGTTTGGTGGGATGTACTGCGACCAAATCGCCGCCGCTGTCAACGGTCAGAAACAACGATAAGCAGCGTTAATTTTAGTCGGTGTAGTACGCCAAAAACAAGATTTTAGAAATGGAAATATTTTTCTAAGCAAGGCTTTTAAATAAATATATTGAGCTAGTTGTCTGCATAGTGTTGCTATGGGTCTCTTGTATCATTTTGTTAAAAAGCCTATTTTGCCATTTATAGTAACAAAAATAATTTTGCCTGCATTGAACATCACCATGACTGAAATTAAATAATGATGCAAGAGTTTGTATATTTTATTTTTAGCGACGTGTGGAGGCACCATCAGCGTTAGTGCGACTCCTCAAAACATCACGTCGCCCGGATATCAGACGCTCGAGTATTACAACGACTACATGCAGTGCACTTGGCTTCTTCAGGTTTGCAACAAATACTGTAATCAATAGGACTAATAACAATCACCAGTTTAAGGTCTGTTTCGGCGTCTATAGACGTCATCACGGACCTCCTTTTGTATTGGCCGGCCGTCCAATAGTCAATGTATAATCGGTGTCAAGACAAGACGAAAAAATCTAAGAGATCGAATGGCTTGGTAAGTGATTTTATTCGTCCGTCTGATAAAGAAACGATCTGCATGTTTAATGGGTAAAGGTTGCAACTTTTAATTTTGATATTTGTGAGAGAGTTCCTTAAAAACTGACACTTCACTTACTGACTCACTAGTAATTAATTAGAAACTTAATAGGAATTAATTATTAGTCAAGCTGTTAAACATGAAATTTTTGCGTGTATACTTTAGTTACTGAATTACTGTATACGTGAATTACTTTTGATGAATGTCGGAAAATTGGTAAAACTCGTGAAAATGACATGCGGTGAAAATAGCGGTGCATGCAAACACCATATTTAATGTGCAATCCTCAAAAACACGAAAATTAAGGGTAGGGAATATTTCTTAAATGCAAAATTTGGAAAACGACATACAGCAAAACTGCCGCCAGCCAAATCCGCCAGGCTACAACGTGCGGCTGTTCTGCAGGTATTTAGGAAATGCCTTAATTTAGATAAATCTATTCAAAAGAAGCGCCTCCTATATTTTAACATTGTAAAGTAATTTATTCAAGGACCGATAACGATGCGCTTGAAAACCAAAAATCTATTTCCGCTTCGGCTCCGTATAAGGTTCGTCGCATGTGCAGGCCCCGTCTGGCTACAACGTGCGGCTGTGGTTCACCGGTCCTTTTGGAGTCTTGTTCTACGACGAGACGTCCTGCTTTCACTGGGTCGAGGTCAAGTATGACAAGGACCTCATCTACAACGGTCCAAGGTTTGCAATTCCATTTTATGATTTATCAATGCTACAAGTTACTATTAATCCAAAAATTATATGTATGTACAATTATACATGCATGAGAAACTAGTGCATTTGTAACGCATCAAAAACCTGGCACGCAGACGAAGATGGAAAAGACATCTATAGCTTGAATTATAGGTGCAAAGATTAGTCTTGATTAAGTTAAATGTAGCATTCAATTAAACCAGCATTACACTTATTCATCATAGATGCATTTATGATGTAACCTACGTGGTTTGTGCCGCGCAAGTTTTAAATCATCCATGTATGAGATGTTATAGTTGTGTGTATAGATGAAATAAAAGATGCATGTATGACGTCATAGGTGCACGCATGCTGTTGTCTTTGTGTCGTTGTAGGTTTTGTGGATACAACACTCCCACGGTGAATCTGACTTCAACGTCCAACAGAATGATGGTGATGCTGCGAGCAAACTTTACCTCAAATTCCATCACCGACCGGCGCGGCTTTCAGGCGGTCGCAGTCGCAGGTCACTTGGGGCAGTGGTCTTTAAACCTTCTAGTAAGGCGACCCACCAAAAAAATTGACAAAGTTTGGCGACCCACCATGAATGATGAGTTGATGACTTAGAATTTATTATTCTAATGTAATATAGGCTAATATTACAAAAAATATTGTATAAAAATGCGTACATTGGGCTATAGTAAGCGATTGGTGGTCTATGTTATGACGCGTGTGAAAACAAAGAATGAAGACAATTATTCTGGCACAAAAATTTCAGCGTCGCGTAGCAGAGTCATTAGTTCCGCTAATTATGATGCCACAGGTACTCTTTGCGACCCATATGCAAGGTTCCTGCGACCCGTACTTTTTCAGTTTTCAATCATTTCCTTCCAAATAACAAACTGACTGTCTTTTTGTCAGCTAATCTTGCAAAAGTGGTCTAAATTTTTCATCCCGGCAAATAAGCTAAGCATCCATTGCGGTGGAGTGCAGTAGTAAAGTAGAGTAATTTGCTAATGTCCATGCTTTCACACAGGTTTAGACGTTTGCGCCCTGATGAAGACTGATATAGCTGAGTTTTTATGCCCGGATGCCCTTCCAGACGCCAACCAAATAAATTATTATCTGTCATGGTGTTAGCAGCTTGCGATATTGTGTGTCGAACAGCCTTGCTAAAGGGTCTATAGCGCATGGTTTCATTGTTCTTTCCACACAACTATTTTTGTTTCTTGACCTGATTTCATGTCTTGGTATTAATGACTGTAATCTCAATAAAAAAATCTGATTGAAATTTTAATATTGAAAAAGGCAATTGATCTAGTAGTTTTAGTTTGAATGACAGGAGTGTTTAACCGAATCGTGACAATCTCTTTGGATGCCCATTTCAGATGAATAAAAATTAACATTTCAGCTGCATTTACAGCGCTGTACATAAAAAAAAGGCACAATATTGAACAAAATCGTTTTTATTCAGTTTTTTCTAAATTTTTTTCAAAGCTTATAGTTTCATGCAGTGGTTACATCAACAATGCATATCAGATGCGCGAAAAAACAAGGTCTAAACAAAAGAAGAAACAAAAATCTCCGTATGGGCATACATCCCTATTTAACCCTTAAAATTAATTTACTAATTAGTAACTATGACTCTCCTGCTACATAAAGCTTAATTGCTTTGTCGTCTTCCACTATATATATAGCTTAATTGCCTGGTATTTATTAGGCTTGCGTGATTTTTGTAGTGAAGGATCCCTCGTGGGTGCCTCCAGCGGTAAATGCCTCAGCACTTCTGACAGTCAACGGACAGCCATATGGTAAGCAACTTTTTTAGTTTTTGGTTTACAGCTTATTTTGACAGCGAGGCGCTGTGGTGTAGTGGCTTAGGCGTTGGACGCGTGTCCCAGAGACCTAGGTCAAGTCCTGGCGCTGGCAACAATGAAACCATGGTGTCATAGGCCCATCAGCAAGGCTGTTAAACTCACAAGTGTTAACCAGCAGAATAACTAGTAAACGTGGCTTCCATGTGGAATCGGCACTTGATTTCGTGTACAACGGAACAAAGTGTTGTTCTGTGGTTATATACGGTGAATCAGGAAAATGGGAACCAGTAGAATAATCATTATAACTCAACCAATTGCCAATCGATTTAGACGAAACTTGAATCAATAATACCAGAGAGATTTGCGATTATAATGAATTCATAGTTTGTGTTTAAACTGTCCACCATTAGCTGCTAAACACGCACACGAAGGCAGCCACGACATTGTTTGACTGACGAGTCAATGACGCGCTAGTCCAGCTTTTCCCACTCATCTACAATGCGCTGTTATGATTAAAAGCGAACTGTAATTTGAAAATCAAGATAAATATTTAACGAGCAGCGGTGCAATACCATAGGCCTACGACGTCTAAAGTGGTCATTCTACCGGTTCCCGTCTTCCTGAATCACCGTGTAATGTGACGTCACTGTTTGCAGGGACGTCGTGGAGCGCGTGGAGCCAGTGCTTAGGACACTACTGCCAGTGCGGCGGCTGCAGCCAGAGACTGCGCTACAGGCTCTGCGGCTCCGCCAGGTCTCTCTGATAATAATAATAATTATCGTGTACGAAATACAGTAAAACATGACATTTTGACATGCATACATGATTTGAAAAATATCGCGAACTGGTAAAACTCGTAAAAATGACATGCTTGAATATAATGCAGCATAAACTATATATCATGGTGATCAGTTCTCAAAACCGCAAAAATTAATTGCAGCCAAATTTCTAAGAGACAAAACCGCGAAAATATCATGCATCTAAAATTTCATGTTTTATAGTATAACCGTAGCATACTCAAACGTTTATGCCTATTTTTATAAGTCGCCCAGGAATGCTTAATTGGTTTATTTTAAAATCTTTTTCCTTGCGTATTAATTATAAATGCAGGCTTCGGGCTGCATACGCATCGCAAACTGCGATGCGACACCGCATATTTCCAGCCTTGAATACATCACGCAACCTATTTAAATTAGACAATTATTATTAAATGTCAGCCATTTGTAACTATTTAAATTATTATCATTGTTGTGTTGTTAACTAAGGTGCGCTACTGGCAGCCCCTACGCTATGAATGAGACTCAGACGTGCGTCAACCAGTGTCAGCCCAACGACACTTTGTTCCTTATTGCCAACGGAACGATATACCCCTCGTACGTGCTTTCTTTAGCCTCAGAAAAGCCAACTGTAAAAATTAAATTTTCGCATGTAACTTTGTCAAATTTGCGAATCGGTCAAACGCGTGAAACTGACATGCGTTAAATAAAGCCATAGAAGGCTAGAAGCCATGTGTATAATGGCCAGTCCTGAAAAACGTGAAAATTAAGTACAGCGAAATTTTTGAGAGGCCAAACCGCGAAAGAAAAGCAGCAAAAATTTTAAGTACTGTTTTGTTCAATATTGTTGGCGATTTTCTAAACTACTTCGTGGTGGTGCTGCAGTGTGTGTCCAACCTGCTGTCAAGGATACAAGCTGAGTGGATCTGCGTGCATCCAATCATCATCGTAGCTGCATTTAACCACAGAAGCAGAAGGTGAAGGTGGAAACAAAGAAATGACCGTAGTCACTCTTATATTGGTATTCACCACAGCGAGTTAACCTCGAGTTGGTCAATCGGTGAGTTGAGAGTGACCGTTGTCAATCTCCTGTGCCTAGCGTGACGTCACTCAATCCGCCGATTGGGCCAACTCGTGGTTAACTCGCAATGGTGGGTACGAATATCAGCCTCTTAACATTTTAAACCCGGATTTCAACCAACTGTTAAGATTTCAGTGAAGGTCGTGACGTTGTCTTACCCATTCTTGATCTTGATTTTGATTTAGGAATTATTGAACTCGAATAATTTTACTGGACGCTGGTATATTGATTGGCATGCACTATTGCGGGTAGATCTGCGCTGCTCAATCTGCTATGAAAATGACGTAGTGAAACGCTTATTAGACTTTAGATTTTGACCAAGATTGTAGCCAGCATTTAATGTCAATTTGTCATAAGTTTATTAGAGCAATAACGAATTAAGTTTTTGTGATGTTTTTGGAGTTTGTTATCTTTGTTATCTTTGAAAATTTTGGAGAATGTTACAAGTATGTAATTACATCAAAATGTTGTCTCAGAACTTATACCTTCGTTAATATGTTGTAAGAAGAAGAAATGTTGACAACGCTCATGTTAATTGTTAGCAGCGATATAGTTTAATAGAAAATAATTTATTAACCGGAACAAAGCTTTGTGATATTGTATAGTTTCATTCCGATAATGATGATTGACTTCTTGATGTGATTTTGTTAGTAGGCTTATCTGATTTTAGATGCTTTATATTCAGTCATATTCATGCAAGCAGCGTATGTGTTACTAATTTTTGAATGGATTGATCTATAGAGCGATATAATTTTTCATGAATGGAGCGAGACGCTGTGGTATAGTGGTCAAGGAGTTGGACTGAGAGTCCAGAGACCTAGATTCAAGTCCCGGCGTCGCAACTATGAAATCACAGCGTTATGCCCTGTGATCATACATTAGCAATTCCCTTCCCCATTCATTCCCACCATCGCGATGGTCGGAATGAATGCGCCTCGGAATGCGCCATGTAGCGGTTCACCGCCATCGCGATCATTCCCATTTGAGTATTCGCCCTTCTTCGCTCCGTCCATCCATTCGTTCCGGCGCTCGATCGAACAATGCTTCAGCTCGTCGGAATGCGTGTGGGAATCGTCGCGCCATCGCACCGCCATCACGACCGTTCCCGCTAGCGCGTTCCGGCGGATCGTCGCCGCCGGCGAAGACGATCCGCTCGTAATGGAGCTCGGAATGAATGGGGCTGGGAATTGCTAATGTATGAAGGGCATTACAAGCCCACTGCAACAAGACTGTTAAACACACAAGTGTTATTAGCTGCTAACCCCGCGCTAGATACTTACTTATTCTGTTGGCGTCAGGAAGGGCATCCGGCCGAGAAAATCTAGCTGCTGCAGTCCTCGCAATTAAGGACGAAAACATGTAACCCGTGTGGAAACATGAACATTAACTGAATAGATGACAAAAAGGTGGTTATAGTTAAGCTTATAACAGGTAATGTTGTTCTTAAATTTATATGTAAACTCATTTCATATTTTATAGACAAATTGCATAAATAGGTAATTGGCCGCAGAAGTGGTCTGTAAAACGCTATAGTAAAGATGACTTATTTGAGCTTATATTGACTATTGTGTTAGACCTTAAATTCAAATGATGTTGAACTTTTCGTGTCGCGTACAAGGGTCAAGATGATATGGACTTACTGCGCATACTGTACAGATTGTTAGAACCGGTGCATTACTTTGTTAGTTAATTAGTTGTGCTATATATTTTAATGCCTAACGACTGCATATCAGAGACTGAATATAAATCAGTAGAACTGAGACTACTAGATTCAATTTCTTCCAATATGTTAGGCCTACCTAGGTCCTACATTGTAGATAACGATTCTTTGTATCAAAACTGGCATTATGCAATGATTACAAAAAGTTTGGCCTAATTGCAGGAATCTTTATATCAAATTCATTGTAAGTTTTAGGCAGTGTTCGAGTTAAGGGGCTGGGAGGAGGGGGGAAGCAGAGAGCCGAGTCCCTCATTGTCACTTCTGTATAAGTTTACTTTTTTATAGTATTACAATTTGTTATTATATTCTTTGCTGCATTGTGTCCTAATGCTTGATAGAACGTTGCACCTTTTGCGTGTCAAGAATCAGAAATAAAGCAAAATACATGTACATGACTGTTGAATAATTGATCGTTGTTTCTTCAGCAACATTGCGACGTTATAATATGTATTAGATCTTTGATTAACTTCATTTAATTGAACATGACGCTGCTTATAATAGGCCTACTGCAGGCTAGCGAAAATCACATTTTGATAACAATTATTGATGTTCTGCATTCTTGCCAGAGCAGATAGATTAATTAGCCTACTAGTCCTGGACCTGTGTAATGAGTTACAGGCCCTTCAGCTAGCAAGGCTGTTCACACACGCAACTGTCGCTAGCTGACAACAATTATCCGCACGGGGGTGCCAGATAGTTATTTATTTGATTGGCATCAGGAAGGGCATCCGCCCATAAAAACTCAGCGCCAGCAGTCCTCATTAGGGCGCAAATGTCTAAATCTGCATGAAACATGAACATTAACAGATTACAAAAGGCTTGTAGTTTGTTTTGTAGTATGACATCATTATTAATTACATCTAATGTCATGTTTTGTCAGCGTTATAAATATTTCACTCGGATCGTCGGATGCCAATCCGATCGCGGGGCTCGTTTTTTCTTTTACACCTTGTCAACAACGCGGGACGTCACAGCGCAGTCGCGGCTATAAATAGCAGCCAATGGGAGCGCGTTCCTATAGATTTCAGGCGCAGCAGGCCGCTGCCTCGCAGCAGCAGTGTGTGCATGGCGTTGAAAGAATAACATCGGATCGGTATTAATATTGGAATAGAAAAACATCGCAAAATATATGGAAAAATGAACGGTAATCGGAAGGAAAAAACGAAGCCCATCACCGTGGTAGGTTTTTCATTTTGCGCTTTCATTTGCTGTGTTTTTGCGCTGAATTTCTTGATGTACCCTAGGGAACGCTAGCTGCGTCGTTTGCAATGTTATGGTTTGAACGTTGATTATAGATCTGCATGTTAACGTTGATTTTCTACATGTAAGCCTACGCTTGATCAGTGATTCAATCTAAAATTATGCATGTAATATAATGCAGAGAAAGATGTCATTACCCTAAATTGTGTGCTGAAATACTGCCAAAAAATGGCACTTTGGTGCCTTTCTTTGTTTCCCGCAGTTGTGCAATGAATGGCAGTGATTAACTTGTTTCGCAGTTAACCTCGCATTTGCACCGAGCGTTGGTTGGTAAACAAAGCATGATTTATTGTCTGCCCATCCCATGCGCAATCATATTGCTGTTATCAGTTGGCGTTTCAAGGCTAACGAGTAACCACAGGCTGCACTTCAATAATTATTGTATAATATGCATCTACAGTACTGATGAGCATGGAGTCGGTTGTAGATATTTGTATTGTGATTTTTTGCTGTTTGTTTGTGTTTGTTGCAAACAACAACATAATGCGTGTCTTTGTGTTGGAAATAAATAAATAGGCTTACCTTGATACTGTGATCTTGGGCAAAGTTTTGGATGGCGTTCTAGGGCCAATGTAGGCTATATGTTGCGCTAACAAACGGATGGAACCAAATCGATGGAGCATTAATAATGACTGAAAGCTTTGTTTCTTTGTACATAGTTTTATTTTCACGCAAATTTGTGCTAAACATGCAGCCTAGCGTAATATTTGTTTATGGTACAACATTGAACTGCAGCGCTATATAATAGCTATATCTATTATTACATATCTCTGTATTTTCTTATAAATTTATGATGCTATGCAAGCATGCATTGTATACATGGGTAGCTTATTTAAGATTTAAAATTGTTTCAGTAGAAGTGCGTGTGATAATGCTCATTCACATTTTAAGATTTTTCAGCTAATGATTTTACAACAAAATTTTGCCTACTAAAGCGCTCCTATCTGGAATTTTATTTTGTAAGGCATGTAGCGCTCAAGGTCAAGACTGCTGTTTGAGCTTTGTTTCCTTTATCTGAGTGCTCAAAGTTATCTTGTTGCTGGTCAATGCCCCAGCATGCATTAAGATGGATTTTCAAGGCCGCAACACTATAAGTATATCCCCACTTAAAGAAATGGGGCAAAATAAAGAAAAAAAACGATTTGAATGCTCAAAAATTTAGTATCTGCAATAACTTTGCAACAACATTCAATGACAATGAAATGTATATTCTGGTTTTCTTGAATTATACAAATGACTGATTAAAAAAATTAATATTATATAATTTAGTGGCTAATGATTGACAATAAATCTTTTTCTAGCTAAGTACTTTCAATCCTAAGCCTTCATTCACATAGATATATCAAACTTATATACTTATATACTTAATAGCTTATATATATCAGACATTCTATGCAGAAATATGCGACAAATGGCAAAATATGCGATGTTATGCGGAAATGAGAAAAAACACAAATTATACGGAAAAATGTTTGAAAAAAAAAGTGTAGGTGTGTTTGGCTGCGCTCCTTAACTATTAGGTGGGTCTACAGGCCTACAGCACATGCCAAAGTCAGATGTGAAGAACGCAAGTGCTCTGCGGCAGGGCCCAGTTCTCTGAGAGCAATCACTTCTCAGCAATTACTCTTATTTCATACCGTTAACCCTGGAACTTGTCAGTAGGTCATGTTTACCTTGAGAAATACATCATAGCTTGGCTTTGCAACGTCGTTCAATAGCATACCCATGAATTAAAAATTCTAGCTATTTTTCTATTACGAAAATGACTATTTGTTGCCAAAATTGGTGAAAGTTCTGATTGACCAAGATGTTGGCAATTTTTGTGCTATTAAGCTGCGAGATCCTTATGTGTCTTGTTGTGAAGGTCTCTGAAAAAAGAAAAAGAAATACAATCATGTACCTTTATGAGCACTGCAATCATCTTGATAAAGTTAATTTTTTTTCAAAGTATGTTCATGCATACATTTTTTCATGTACTAATTTGGTACTTAAAATGAAAGTATTGTACATGTCGTGTCTAGCCAATTATAGTTTTTATTGAAAAAATCTGGCATGATTGTAGCCATTTTTGACAGAACAGTTCTGTTTGAAATGCAGATTATATTGTTACACCGTCACACCCTCACTATTTATACATAAGTTCTTGTGTATAAATAGTGAGGGTGTAACGGTGTAACAAGTATAGTCTGCATGCCCAAGGTGCGTAGCACGACGCCTATTAATGGTAATTCATAGACGTTTTGAGTTGTGGCTGCTTTCCAACATGATGTCCACAGATATAAAAGTGGGCATAGTACCGTTCTTTTAAATTGTGTATCATTCTGCAGCATTTCATAGAGCTCCAGTTTGACTTGTACAGTGCATCCCCTGCAAGCGCCGGGGAACAAAGAATGAGCTTGCAGCCTAGAGCTCCCTGGACGGGCCTTAAAAGGCTTCTAAAGAGGGAGGAGTGCATGATCTTCGCGTGACACTCTGAACAGAACTGGACTGCAGTCGGCTTCGTTACCTCACACGATCCTTGACCTTCCAAAACAAAAAAGCACTGTGTATTTAAATTGTAATAATAACATTTCTCTGCGCGCTGTGTGTATAACTCTGGGGGTAGAAGGATTCCTAGAACGCTGACTAGTACAGTGTAGGTCTTCCTGAGCTCATCAATCAATTATTTAGCGGTCATAAAAAGTCTGACAATAGCGCTCTAGAGCTGCGTAGCTGATGACGCGAGTGAATCGAGTGATCCAGGCCCCGAATAGTGGATTATTGACTGTAAGCTAATTAGCCTGGCTGGTCGTGTGAGTGAGTGTTGTCGAGTTGATGGCGTGAGGGCGTATAGGCGAAGGTCATGATGATATCTTACTAAATAAATCGATGATTTGGAGCGATCCAGGGGATCTAAATCATCCCTACGCTTTGTTGGCGCAGTAGCGCCAGTTTTCGGCAAGTTTGAATAGGTACGAACAATTTTACAAAGTTGAGGGCTGGTGAAAATAATGTAACAATCATTCAAAAATTTAGGTGTTAATTATCTTATGGGACATCTGAAGACTAATATTGTCATAGCATCCATGGACACCAACAAATGGATAAGCCCCTGTGCCCGTGGCCCGCCCCTGTGCCCGTGACCCGCCCCGGCGTCTTTAAGACGATTCTGAGTTCGGCAAGAGCTGTTGCAAACTTGGTTGGGAGAAGGGGAGAACAGTGTGCTGGGGAGGAGGTGACAGTCTTATTTGCCCCTTGTAGCTCTGGACCTATACCATCGTTTTCTTAAGTAATCATGTAAATTTTGGGGCTCTTGTCCCCCCCCTGGAAGGCCTCTCACGCTGTCGCCGTTGCCCCCCGAGGGTCAGGGAACGCTAATTCTTGTGTCCGTGGCTACAAATGGCCTACCCCGCCTACGCGGGGAATCTGGCTACTAAATCGTGCGAGTGATTGTGTGTGTAATTCATACAGAAGTAAATAAACGTAGAGTAAGAAATGAGGTAGAAGAGAGTTCAGCGGAGAGATGTCGCTGGTTGCGCAGTTGAAGAGCGTCGGGCCGAAGCTGGTCCCGTTCCTCAAGACACTTGCGATCTACTTTGTGTTGTTTGGCGAGGGCGGCAGCTCGCGCTTCGACTCGACGTTCCACTGCGTCATCAAATGTCTCCCCATCGCCTCGCTCATCATCTTCGTGCTGCTGCACGGCATGAGCCTCTCCGAATACTACTCGTATTCGCGCAAGGTAATGAGCCTCTCGGAGTAGTACTACTCGTGCAACCAAACACCACCACCACAATAATAATATTAGTAGAGATTATGATAGTTCCATGGTTGTAGAAACAAGGAGCTCACAAGTTTCGAATAATATTTAAATAAAGGTGACCATGGAATAAATCATAGTTGTTCCACACGTTTGTGGCGAAAATAAAGTGCGTTAAAGTGCGCGAAATTTTCGAATATAATAAAGTGCGTTGAAGTGCATTAATGATCAATCTAAAATTCTTAACTTAATCATGTTCCAATATGAAACAGGCTACCTGGTCACTTCCCTACCCAAG
>JAQIWG010007474.1:0-12291 GCA_034695025.1 Chamaedrilus cognettii
TAGACTTAGCGGTTGCTCACTTTAGCGGTTATTCACTTAGCGTCTAGTCATAACTGGGCTTAGCGGTTGCTCACTTCAAGCTTAGGTAGCGCCCCCTTGAAATTTCACTCTGATTGCTAGTCGTCACACTACGGATTTATTTAAGTTTTTTGGTGTGTTTTATCGATGTTTTGATCTTGTGTTACTTTTTTTTGCTTGTGGACAAAGTATTATTATGGTTTTAAATATGACCATGATTAAGGATCCTTAAATTCTACTAATGAGAAATGATGCTTTGGCAACTCGTTCACAGTGCAAATATTGTTCTGCATTATTAGTTTAATGTGCTCGAATCAGAAAATAAGAAGGATGATTTAAATAACTGTAGCTGTCTGTATATTTATTAGATTGTTTAAAAATTTGATACAGTTGACTAGTTATGAACAGTAAAAATAAAAAAAAATAAAAACATCAAACTGAACTTATAGCAAGTTATTGTGCGTTTGTTGCGCAGATTTGTTCTCAAGACTTGACCTGTCGTACGGCGAACTGTTCCCCTCCACCCCCGCCGCGCGGCTCGTACCCTACGTCAGGGAAGCCGTGCGCATTCTCAGCCAGGCGGAGCCAGGCGCCGGCTTGTCTCCAGCCGCGCCAGACCCGACCCCGTCTGACTAGATATGGCTAGAATAATCCTAGAAGGGATAGATGTGAATCAGCTCAGACTGACGCAGTTGAGCCAGACTGGCTTGAGCCGGCTCCATCTGGTTGACCCAGCCCAGACTTCTGTGCATCGGCTGGTCTGGTTACAACTGGTTTCGTCCAGCTAGAACTGGATTCATCTGGCTTGGACTGACTTTTACGGTTTGCAACAAAGCCCAGGACTAGCTGAGCTTGGATAGTGAAAGAATATGGGTTGTAATATAGTACATAAGCGGATGCTGTTTTGTCAGAACTGCTCAGCCGTGTGACAGTTTCATTAGTTGTGATGTGCTCTGCGCTCGCTTGATGGTTTGTGGTGTTTGCATTGCAATATTAGCGCGTGCCAGGATTTGTACTTGTAATAATGCTGGGGCCTGATTGTGTGCGTGGTTGAATGAATCCTGCAGTCGTGGCGCGCGGTTGTGTAGCGAGAGTTCTTGGCGTTTATTGTTCGTTGTTGACGCAGATATGCGCAGGGTTCGATTTATTGAGAGGGTTAGGAGGTTTAAATCCCCTTGTTTGTCTCCAGGCTTGGCCATTTTATACCATTTTTTATATTTTATATATTTTAGAAAATTTAAGCGATCAATCCCCGAGTTCTCTTAGTTCAAATCTATCCCTGAATATGTGTTTGCATCAAATGGATGACGTGTGGAGATTTGTGGAAATTAATGGTAATGCGTAACCTGATTAAAGTTTTTATATTTATAAGATGATCTATAAGGGAGTTTCATGTTCTATTTGTTCTTGAGAGCAAATCTGTATTCAGCGCGAGTTGCCTTCAGCTGTTGAAGTGCTGTTTATTGAGGAGTCAGTTAGAAACTGTGTTGTTGATCGATATATATAAATAAGGTGAATGTTCTGATAAATAATGATTTCTAAATTTTGATCTTTACTGATTGCATGAACGTGGTTGCGATTTAGGTCCTAGAACGACCAATTGGAGCGCTTGAACCATCACGAGTTCATAATCTAATCGTGGTTCAAGCGCGCTGATTGGTCAGTGTGTGTCTCCATGCAGATCTAGGTCTCGATACACGTTCATACAATCCAGTGTGAGTTTTTGGTTAAGATTTGTTTTGCATTTCTTGTGTCTACTTGTATGTATTGTTGTAGCTGCAGCATGAACCATGGCAGCTCTTCCACTTGAACTGCGGCGCAATTGAAAAATAATGGGACTCTGGGTAACGTATAACGTTTACCCGGTTTGTGGATGCGCTGTATTTCTACGAGCCGTAAGTAGGCCAGGTGAAGCAGCAATAACCAATCGCAGACTATGTTATATGCATAACCGTGTACACTATTGGACAGCTTCCAAGACAAATATCTGTTGGCCAAGACTCAGGCTATTTATTTGCCTGAGTCTTAGATGTTTGTCTTCGAAGCTGTTTTTCATAAAGACTCGTAACCATCATTTACGTTTTACGTCCACTTTTCCATGCTCGCACAGGTTGGATGTTTCCCACGATGAGACTCCCCCACAACTTTCGATTCTTTGCCATCTCTCTATTCATGCCTCGCTCCTTCGTGTCGCTCTCTACCACCTTCTTCCATGTTTTCTTCCCCCTCCCTCTTCCAACGATTCCTTCCACCTTAATATATCGGCATGCGGATACCCAATATATCGGCATGCGGATACCAAATACATCGGCATGCGGATACCCAATATATCGGCATGCGGATACCAAATATATCGGCATGCGGATACCCGGTCTTCCTCATTCATGCGTTCCACATGTCCAAACACCTCAGTCTCCCTTTCTTCACCATGTCCTTTATACATACGACACTGATCTAAGAAAATAATTTTTCGTATCCGAGCGCACAATATCCGAGTGTAAGGGTATAAACATTTGTTGTAAAGGTCATTGACCTTTCGATTATGATCGCTGGCTGTCGTTACGAGCATTGAAATAATTGAAACTGCGTAATACGTGACATGGGTCTTGTTTGTTCTCTATCGCAGCATGTTGAATAGATGTATGCCAATTCGTTGTTTGATTTAAACAATAATTAATGTAGTGTGCTCAAAATTAAATGTTGGCAAAGGATCGTGTTTTATGATACGCATTCTAATCATTGACTAATTGAAGAGCTTGACTTGTTATTTTATTTACTAGCTACGTACCATACTAGTGTCATCAAGTATGTGGTGACATCAGTTTAATCCTCTTACCTGGTTCAAAGCAATACTACTTTGTATCTTTAAAGGCATTATATTAATTCGCGTACATAATACACACGCCCCAATCATATTCGCGAATGATTTCATTAGTTCTTTGCTATTCAGTTAGATTGCTAATTAATGCCAACTGCTGATTCTTTTTTGCCGTTTATGCTGATAATGAGAATGCTTCATAATTGTGCTGTTTAGCACTGTGTTGAGTTTAACGACTTCTTTGTGGGTGGTTTAACACAATGTTATATAACAAACCCGAAAATCTTGCAATAAGCCAACCGGATTGTTGTTCGGTCTCGCGAAGAAAAAAATTTGTGTTTTTGGCCGGAAAAAATTCTGTCAGCACTCCTCCCCACCCCCACTCGAGAGATATCTTGACATTTGTTTCCGCACCTACGATTCAAGCAAACGATGTTTTTCCATCTCCGTTTGCATGACATATTCTTGGTGCGTTAAAAGTGCAATATACATACATACATACATTTGGGAAATTTTGTGGTCGAAAGCTAGTGTTATCTACCGTTGGGGTGGGTAGTTAAGCCTTCCGTTATCATCCGTTGGGTGGGTGGGTGGGTGGGTGGGTGTGTGGGTGGGTGGGTGGGTGAGTGGGCTAAAAAAGCAGTTTTTCAGCGTTATCTCCTTTTTGAACTTAATAACTTTTGTAGAAGTTACATTGTGAAATGTGGAGCAGTGAGGTCAAGTTTATTTCTTGACCACCCTGCAGTTGTAATTGATTTGAATTCTTTTTTTTGTCGTGTACTGCTGCCTCAGGGACCTCACTGATGAATTTATCGCGTTGCTAGAGGACGTTACAATGCCTTCAGATAGTTGTTGAGAGGCAAAGATTTAGGAGCGAATATTTGGCAACTAAACCTCTCACACTGGTTTTCTCAGTGCCGTTAAACCCCCAATTTCCTCAACATGCTCGTTTTTCCGCTAATACGACCGATGACATGAATGGAAAAAGCGTCGTGACGCATTGCAATTTTTATAACAAAAACGAGCGATGGATAAAACTTGAGGTTTGAGGGTAGCGGGGAATACCAGGGCTAATGACACTTGGTGGTGCGGAACCTAGCGACAGTTTTGACTGCAGGGACTCTAATGTCGTTTCAGGATTTTAACTTTAGTCAGCTGATTGCTGTCTATTAATGAACGTTAGGATTGAGCTCGAGAACTGCTGCGAATTCTTTCTTGAAGTGCTTGTTAACTTGTACATATACCGAGTGTTCCAAAATGTTTATGACCTTAGCCTGTGTACAGCTTCAACTTGTGACTACTTTGTTCTGTATTGGAGTGATGCCTATGAGTTTTATTCATGCTGAATTGGAGTTTTTTATAATAAGTCTGCAATCTCTGCCCAGGGGCTGAATTCACGAACACATTTAGGAAAATCTTAGTCGTATTATAAAATCGTAAGCAAATCTTAGTGAAATCCTGTAGTTTGTTATTTGAAACACCGCGCCGCGTCATCACGCGCGAATTGACAGATGACGTCATGGCGCTCGGTGATCACATTTTTTTATTGTACCATACTTGAGAATACACCTAGGAAAATGTAAAGAATTGTTCATGAATTAAGTCTTTAGGCATCAAATGCCTGACCTATGCAATGAACTGAAGCTTATTTCGGTCAATAAAGCTATGAGACTGTAGAATATTGAAATGGCAATTCATAGGCTCAATGCGTGTATCTTATACATGCAAATTTCAAAACCATGAACCTAGTCAAATTCCTTTGAAGATTTAAAACTTCAAAGGCATGCCTAAACTTAGCGAGTCATCCGGAACAAAAACAGAACTCATTATACCTATCGGAGTTCCAACAAATTTTTATGTTACAGAGCCATACGCACAACTTCCTATGGTGACGGCAGGCCTGCATTTATGCGGATTCGCATCGCAGTTTGGGAATAAATTTGACCCCATTTGCGAGCGTCATGGTGTAATAATGGAACAGCGGGGTGGAGATAATTAAAATAGTTTGGTGACTGCTAGAGGCTGCACAGTATAGTGCAGACTCAACAGTAATGCGGTTATGCGCAATCCCTTGGACCATTTCAAGACGATATAAAAACAGGCAGCGGATTTGGAGGAGGGGGGGTTAAGGCCCCTGTCTTGTCAGAGCGTGGGGCGAGTTGTGAAGCGGGGGGCACGGCTTGACGTGATCCACACGCGCATAATGTTCAGGAAGGTGGGGGCCTGGGGGCTGCGCGAACCGGACAGCAGGAGGGTGAGCTCGCCCAGCTTGTGTCTGCAGCAGCACAGCAGCAGCAGCAACATCAGCATCAGCAGCAGCAACATCAACACGATCAGCTACATCGACAGCAGCAGCGTCACCAGCAGGGAAACTTTAGGAGCAGCAACATCATAATAATATTGATAAGGAGCAAAAAACATCACGTCTTGTTTAAGCCCTACAATCCTTATCAAACTTTGAGGCGATGTACAAAATTCTGCCATGTCGAAGTCGGTGTGGAAAGCGTGAACACTTGTTGCACGGGTTAGGGGGGGATAGGTGGGGTTGCATTTTAAGGACCATGTGTAGTAACGAAAACTTACAGTCCGGTTCTGTGCGGAGGGCCACGCACAAATCACTACCTCTTTAGTCGCTTTTTACGACTCGCCCGGGTAGCTCTGGGCTGTATGCCAATTCTTTGTTCCCCGGCTTGTAGGCGTGGTGGAGGAAGAGGGCGTGGTAAGCCTCCCAAGTGGCCACAGACTTGGACTCGGTGCCGGCGACGATCTGCTGGAAGACCCCTATGCACGCGCCACACTTTGCCTCGCTGATGTCTGTGCTGCCGGGGAAGTGCTTCTCAAGGATGTCGAACGCCCTGGCTGCAGTCAGGAACTGACCTGTCTGCACCACACACACACAGCTTAACGTTGAGGGGGCGATCCAAATAAAAGTTTAACCGTGGTCCAAATAAAGCATCATTTTTTTTCTTTTAGTTTTTTTTTAAGTATGACATGCCACATCCAAGATATATAGTGACTCTTGGCACAAGCAGAGGTAGTACAGGTTAATCGGCTACGCTGTTCCTGAGAAGGCTCTAGGGTAAAGCTTGTATTCAAATATCGAAGAGATCTGCAGTCCACACCCTCCTTTACAATTATCTTTAGGGTATAACTCTTATAGACCACCCCAGAATGAACCCAGAATCAGTGTGAATGACTTCGTAGCAGTCCGCTGCGATGAGACGCAGCACGTCGATGGCAGTGGGTGAGTCAGGGCGCGCCATGTAAATGTGGAGGGCTAGGATGGGTCGACACATCATGATGTCTGCAGCAACAGCAGCCACAACTGCTTAGTCTACAGTACTAGCCACAATTATCAGACTATAACAGTGTTACAGACTGACTAGTTGTAGTCGCTGTTAGAACAGAAGGGTTATTATAGAAAAATGATTAAAGCTATGCTATTATACGAGAAGTTATTATAACAGAAGTGTTATTACAACGTGTTATAATAACAGTTACCACACTGTCAGCTGCGTTTTTACAACTGTATGCCCTTTCTGATGCCAACCAAAATAGTAATTATCCTGGTATAGTAATTAGCAGCTAGCGACACTCGTGCGTTTAATAGCCTTGCTGAAGGGCCTGTATTGCAATTGCTTTGTGGTTGGCTTAAGCCACCAATATGATACTCCTAAGCAATAAGTGTAGATAGATGCATGGAGTTAAGTGAATTAATGGATATAGTTGGAAGGGCCAGTGATACACTGACATGCTCGGGCGAGAGTGAGGCAGTACGCTCTCTGACTCTTGACATGCTCACACCGCACCTGAGTCAGCGCCTGCGGGCAGAGCAGCAGACTACGGATCATTCTAGAACAGCACACTGCAGAACCTTCTAAAGCAGCAGACCGCAAAACAATTGAAAAAATCGGCAAAAGCAAACTACGGAACTTTCTAAAAAAGAGAAAAATCAGTCGATTCACACACAAAAACTCTGCACAAACCAAACGTCAAATACAATACAAAAATCTATATAAATTTCATTAAAATATGCTTGTCCAACAAAGCAACAAATCTAAAACAATGTTCACTTCAATGGCCGCTGGGTAGTCGCCGAGCGCGGCCTTGGCTTGTCCATAGTTGTAGTTGAACTCATCGCTGTACATCTGATAGGACTGTCACAGTCAAACAATACAACGATGTGTAATCAATACAACTACAACACAGAGATGTTTCAATCGACCAGTGTGGAGTCCTCGACACTTTGACAAGCATAGAAATAGCAAAAGTAGCAAAAGCCCCATGGCAACCTGGCATGACTATTTATTACTATTGATGACTATTTATTACTATTGATTACTATTGATTACTATTGATTACTATTTATTACCATTTATTGCTATTTATTGCTATTTATTACTATTTATTGCTATTTATTACTATTTATTGATATTTATTACTATTTATTGATATTTATTACTATTTATTGCTATTTATTACTATTTATTGCTATTTATTACTATTTATTGCTATTTATTACTGTTTATTACTATTCAATACTAAGCATGCATTCCTGCCTCTTCCTCGACAGCTTGACAAGCATAAAAATAGCAAAAACAGCAAAAGCCTCATGACAGCTGGTATGACTAGTCATTACTATCCATTACTATCCATTGCTATCCATTACTATTTTTTAATATTCATTACTATTCATTACTATTCAAGCACTCCCGCCTCCTCCTCGACACGCAGCGAGCCTCATTTTTTCGGTCGGCAGTCAATTTAAAACTTGATGGCAAAACCCGCCTCAGAGTCTGTATATGTTCTACTTGTATGACAATGAAGAAGCCGGCATGAATATACCTTGATCCTGTCGAGGAGTTTGATGACTTCCTCGAACATGCCGAGTAGGAAGTAGGAGGAGGCTAGGGCCTGAATGCCAGACACTGAGTCTGCGCACCGTGTTAGACACGGCATCATTGCGCATCATTGCTTGAACTGGTTTCAACATTTTCTTATTAAGAAATCTATTGAATCACGCATATTTTTATTCACAAATTCTAATTGGTAATATTCAATTTACGCACCATTCATCCATTATTTTGGCATCACAACATAGATCACTACACATATCTGTATGTTTCATATGCATTCTCAAATATCACGTATTTAACGTGTCTTCTGAAAGGCAACAGCACTGCAAAAGCGATTCGCCAATAAACTCTTTCATATGCCGCAATGTCATATAGAATCTGCAGATGATACTGCTTTGTTGACTACAAAGCATATAAAGCAACAACAAATCCCAATGGAAGAATCCATAAGCCGCTGCGCCGGGAACACGTACCGGTTTCTTGCAGATCCGTTCCGACACTTTTGTAGAGAGCGATCGCCTTCAGAGTGCAGTCCTCCTGCAGCTACAAGAACAAGACATTATGCATAAGGTCATGTCCATGATCAACGTTACTCCACACTTCCACGATTCGCCATAACTCATACAAAGATTTTCAATAATTACATAAATTGTTGCGTTAAACCTCACGCCATGCACAAAATGCCTGTTATATTTATACTGCAAGCGCCCTCTTGATGCATTCATGGTAGTCTAGCCTTCAAAAAGCATATGCTATAGTGTGTTAAGAGCCTGAAAATAGCACCACCATACATTAACACAAGGGCTACGTGTATGCCGCATGAGCGCTAATGTTTTTATTGCTACTTCTAACACAATCAGCTTTAATTCTTAGAGAGCAACTGGAATCAGTAGTCATTGCTGTTGCTCATGGAGCTCTCACGATCGCCGACGTCAACTAAGGGCTAGGCAGGCAGGAATCAATGTAAATAGGTTAAATTGTAATGCCACCAATCAGAACACAAAAAACTAGGTCAGGTCATGCATACCCTGGGATCGGACTGGCCTATCAGCGTGTAGACGACAGCGGAGAGATGTTGCTCGTCCAATGAGTTCTGTTTAAAATTACTGATGATCTCATAGGCCTCGTTCAGCTCGCCTGTTTACAACGAGAATACACAGGAACAAATACAAAAAAATTACGTAAGAACATATCATGACAGCCATTTAAATATATTAATGCGCAGTGTGACAAGCCGTTAAGGACTCGTGGGTAATTTGCAGATATGCATGCTGAAAACAATTGTATATTATAATACAGATCTCTAGCGTAGTGCGAATATAAATAAGGAAATATTAAAATTAAAGCAACGTGTTAACGCTCTATCAACATGATTCGGAAAACTACTAATTTTTGAATAAAAAATGCACTTTACAAGAAATACAAGTGCGCAAACGTGAAGCAACATTGTAATTCAATTCAATTACCCGATCATAAAGAAATGATTATGTTAGCAAACTTGGCTATAAGCCCGTTCCACTAACCCCTTCGCAGGTGAAAGACGGCGAGATTGTGATAGGCTTCGGGGATGACGTCAACAAGGGGGGGCAGAACCTCCCGCGCACCCCCCCCTTCTTGAAACACCACCTGCGCGCCACACAACAGCTTATCACAGCGTCAGAAAGAACGGTTTCACGCTGTATCACAGCGTCTGAAAGAACGGTTTCACACTGTCTTTTATTACATTTGAGCGCTGATGACGTCATCAAATTTTAGTCCATCATCCTTTTCGTGACGTCATCAATGCCAGGACACTATTGGATATTTGTCAAATTGTGTGCTAAACACAAAATGTTACCCGCTGATCATTTCAGATTCTTTCTTCCACCACTAAACATTTTCTCTTGCACCGTAGTTTTTTAACGGCGGGGCGGATGTCACCAGACCGTTCAAAATTGATCTCCAACCCGGTCAGCTATAAAGCTCCCTCGGGCTCTCACAACAGCTACCCCGTCCTCCTTCCTCCCCCACTCCCCTCACGGCTCTATCATGTGACTCACGTTGTTGTGGCTCAGAATGTCTCGCGCAAAATCGGTGGAGAGCGAAATTGTCTTCTCAGCGCTCTCCATATACAGCTGAGAGACACACGGACACATCGCTGATGATCCGTCGAGTGGAATATAATTATATAAATAATAAATATTACCCACCAACAAATTTTAAGCGAATGCCTATGTCAACAGTAATGACAAACCTTATCCAGACAATTTTTTTATACTTGTGAAAACTCAAGAAATGCAAAAATAAACCATCAAACGGAACAGTCCAACATTGGCTCTCATATGCCTAATGTTATGATAGCCTACTATCCATAGTTTGTATCAAACACCTATAAATTCAAAATAAGGCCGAATGCTCAATGCGCTCGCTATATTTACAACCTTTCAAACGATCATATGTAATTTCATTCTTCCATAGCAACATTTGACAATTTCGATGCTAAAAAGCAGTTTAACATCTTACAGAACTTAACCTATCACATGACAAGAGAAAAAAGAAGCAGAAGAAGAAATGTGCGATCAGACCTTGGCCGCCCTTGACCCCTCAAGGAAAAGGGTGTTGCAGGCTCTCAGGTTGATGCATGTCAGACTGTCTGGGTGAGCATTGAGGTACACAGAGAGAATCTCCTGACAACAACACAGCCAGTTAATCAGAGAGCAGATCTCCTGACAACACAGCCAGTCAATCAGAAAGCAGATATCCTGACAACAACACTTCCAGCCAATCAAAGAGCAGATCTCCTGACAACAAAACAGCTGGCCAATCAGATTCCCCTCTCCTCCCTTATTTTCAGATCAATTACAAATGGCACAGTTGGTGAAATTATTCCCTTTCAAAATAATTCAGGGACCCCCCCCCAAGTACTCTGGGGGGGTCCCTGCCTGCGATCAATGCTGAAATTAAAATAACCCAGGTGGGTACCTGGGAGACTTTGTGGTAGCTGAGTTTGTAGTAGCAGAGCGCTATGTAGACGTTGATAGCCTGGTACTCCCTGAACAAAATGCATCAGGCCTTTATCACAAGCAGTCACGTCGGTGCGTGCAGATAAAAACCAGTTGAAGGGCACTATAGTCTAATAGTGTAAACCAGTCTAAGGGTGATACTCCGGTCAAGTAATACGGTTTATGCCTAAAACCTTTTACCCTGTTAACAATTACGGTGCTGAGTACCATAAAAATTAATGATCAATATGATGGCAATCGGATCGGCAAAAGTAATATACATGTACAATAGTGTTTCACTGCATAGTCCAGATGACTCGACATAGTAAGCAGGTGCCTTCCAAATATTAAAATGAGTTTACTCGGTTCGTATCTTTAAGACATATATGGTACAGGAACAAAACTCTTAGATTTATGAATCCAAAGCGGAAAAGATACTGCTTTTATAAAACATTCATCTATAATATTTGCGTGAACACACACTTTTGTGTGCGGATGGTATTTTAGAACAAGGACACGTGCAGCCATGGAAAAAACTTTGGCGTCGGTTAAGGCCTGACTACGGCATTGTTTAATAAATTAATTAATCAGGTAATCCAAGTCCTATCAATGATCAAATGACATGACCTACTTATGCACACCTCTCATTGATCCGTTGATGACCTACTTGTGTGCGCTCAGTATGGATCGGTAGATCTCGATGGCTGGGTGATAGTCTCCCACTGCGAACTGTCTCGCAGCCCTGGCCAGCTCATCCAGACAGTCCTCGTGGGAGCTCCCGGGGGGCTGACTGGAGCCCCCGGGGGGCTGGCCGGAGCCCCCGGGATGCTGATCGGACGCGAGGGGCCCCGTGCAACAACCGAAGGGGGAGAGTCGATGGGTGCAGGAGGATTGGTAGTGAGGGCAGGCCGATCCCCAGGGGGGGTCGGGGGACGAGCACGGGAGGCAGGAGAGGAGGGGGCGAATGCGTCGAGCCAGGCGACAGTCTGGGCCTGTACACCCCCCCCAGTAAATCACGTGACAAAGGAAACAGGACTGAGATAGTTCAAATGAATTTTTAAAAGTCTATCAGATTTAAGAGCCCTACAACTAGCATGATAAAATAACCATCTGCTTGAGAGCGAATCAAGAAGATTTATGGAGATTGAAGAGCTGGACCAAATGGATAAAATGCACTGGTGTTTACAGTGACAAGGACCTGTCATGTGGCAGAGAAATAAAGTTCACAAAAATAATTATTGCAGAGCACATTGAACGAAGAATATAAGTGTATAAAATCTTTCACATAAACAATTGTTGCATAGATTAGGCATACATGTAGGTTGGATCGAATGTCATAGCTCAATTAAATTTTTTTTCAAAATTTTAACATTAGCCTAAAAATAAACATAAATTACATGATTATTTTCCAGAAAACAGACCGAGGAGTAAGTGGGAGGCAGCCTCTAGATGACGCTCCTGACGCAGGCGACAGCATGCGAGGTTTATGTGAAGGAAGGGGAGCTCAACCCTCCGCCTCTCTTGCACGCCCCCCACTGTCTGCCTCTCTTGCACGCCCCCCACTGTCTGCCTCTCTTGCACGCCCCCCACTGTCTGCCTCTCTTGCACGCCCCCCACT
>JAQIWG010007475.1:0-12291 GCA_034695025.1 Chamaedrilus cognettii
GTTGTTAGCATTAAAAATCGAAAATTTTAAATTGATCATGAATATTCCCTCAAATTTAGCATGTTTGCTTGTCATAAAATAATATTTGCTTTGTTGAGATAAAATGTGCATGTATGAAACCAAACGTACATAGCTTCAATTGTTTAAGTGCGCAACACTTACTAGAATAAAAACTTAAAGGCTTCACTAGCGTACTTCTATTTGATTTGGAATGCAGTCTCCTCAATTTCGTACACGCGTTTACAGTGAATTGTAAATAAAATTGTATATGTTGCGTAAGTATATTAATAAAAAATTGGATTAATGCGAGGAATGCTTGTCTTTCTTCCAACAATTGTTTTAGATGTAAAGTTTGTCATA
Organism: Chamaedrilus cognettii; assembly: GCA_034695025.1. Classification (NCBI taxonomy): domain Eukaryota; kingdom Metazoa; phylum Annelida; class Clitellata; order Enchytraeida; family Enchytraeidae; genus Chamaedrilus; species Chamaedrilus cognettii. The sequence continues at coordinate 361 of JAQIWG010007475.1, forward strand.
CTTTTAGTTTGAGAAACTCTGTAGAGTTAAAGTTCACTTGCAGTGAAAATGGCATCAATTCGCCTAATACGAGTTTGTTTTTCGTTAGGCCTTTGAATGAAAACTAAACTAAATGGTTCATCATGAATATTATAAATCCAGATTGCTGTTACTGGCTGATCATAATGTGCCATTTTGCATCCCTGTTGCAAAAATTGGTCTGCAGTTCGATATTCAGTTATGAAAATAAAACTATAGGTTAATAGCATAGGACCATGATGACCATAATATTGGTGTATAGCTAAGCTGACTATGACGAATGCTGATTTTCTAAATTTTATTAAGTGAAATCAGACAGATATAATCATACTTCATGCTATTCACAGTCTGGAACGACATAGACGATCTTATTTTGAACTGTGAATGTTTTGTCACAAAATTATAATATTTATATACCGTAGGCCTAGTTCATGTTTAAATTAATCTTGTCCATGGACGTCAACCAGATCATTGATTGTGGTCACCTTAAAGCTCTAGCTGGTAGCTTGTTAGTAGATTACTTATTTCAAATCGGTAACAACTGTCGTTCAATTTTGTCTGTCACCAGCATCTACTGAAAGAAATTCAGCTACAAAATCCAAACTGGCTAGTCGTCGGAGTGGAAAGCGTTTCTCGGACAACACTAGCTTCAGGAAACATCTGACTACTAGCCATCGTCAGTCAACATTCAAAGCAACCTATTCGCCATCAAGGTCCCATGAAAGAAGGTGGTACAGCAAGCGCTTTACTGTAGGCTACAATGCATTGAAACAAGACGAAATAGATTCTATCGAGCAGAGTTCACAGAACGCAAATGTAAACAATGCTGATGCCAATGCAACGGAATCAACCGGAAGACGCCGTATCGAAACGAATACAGACGAATCATTAACAGACATTGATGAAAGTTCCGTTCTTGAAGGCCAAGATACGGAGAGCGCAAATCTAAAAATCAAGCCGTTTGTATGTGCAGAGTGTGGAAAAGCATTTAGTGGGCTAACCAGCCTTAAGAAGCACATGCGTTTGCATTCAGTCGAATCCATAGCGTGCAATGTGTGTGAAAAACTCTTCACAAACAAATACCACCTTAAGATACACAGCTATGTACATACTGGCGAACGACCGTTTAAGTGTGAACGCTGCGATATGGCATACAAGCAGTCAAGCCATCTGGCAGCTCATGTAAAAAGATCTCATATCGATAACAAGCCCAATATTGAAAACAAACCATATATTTGCACGCAATGTGGCAAAGGATGTTCTAGTGCAGTCCTTTTGAAAAATCATATGCGTTTGCATACAAGTGAATCCTTAATGTGCAATGTGTGTGGAAAAATCTTATCAAACAAATACCATCTAAAGGCACACAGTTACATTCATACTGGGGAGCGCCCTTATAAATGCGAATCTTGCGATAAAGCGTACACGCAGTCACACGATCTGGCAGTTCACGTGCGAAGATGCCATAGCGAAAGCAAGCCATATGTATGCGCACCGTGCGGAATAGTTTTTACTAATTCAACCCTTTTGAAAAATCATATGCTTGTGCACTCAGACGAATCCTTAACGTGCAAAATATGTGCAAAGGTTTTAACAAATAAACGCCATCTTAAGACTCACAGTTATATGCATACCGGTGAACGACCTCATAAGTGTGAACTCTGCGATAAGGCCTACAGGCGGGTAAGCCATCTGACGGAACATGTGCGGACTGTCCATCTTGAAAAGAAGTCTCATGTATGCACGCAGTGCGGAAAGGGATTTATTCGACCAGTGTTTCTAAAAAATCATATGCGTTTGCACTCGGGCGAATCTGTAATGTGTACTGTGTGCGAGAAGTTCTTTGCAAACAGTTTTCTTCTAAAAAAACACGATTGCCTACATAGGGCTATGAGTGAGCATCCAACTGTTTCATCCGACCCTGATTACGAAAAATTCGCGAAGTATGCATGCCCTGAGTGCGATAAAATGTTTTTGACAAATTCTGACCTACAAAAACACCTGTTAGATCACAGCAAACAGTATATGTGCATAGTCTGCGATAAAATTTTACTGTCACAAGCCGAATTGAATCTGCATATGAAGGAGCATTTATCAGCAAATTATTGTTCCTGTCCCGAATGTGATGAAAATTTTAAAGATCAGTCAGCCCTCAGCTTGCATCTTAAAAATGTGCATAATGGGAGAAGATTTGAATGTCAAATTTGCAATTATAAGTTATGCAGCAGAAATGGTCTCAGTCACCATATGCGCCAGAAACATGGTGTGAGTTTGTTCACATTTGATTGCCCAAAATTGCATTCATGTCACCTGTGCGAGAAGAGCTATACGACTAGAAAAAGTTTAGTGGCGCACATACTACTTCATAAAAATGCGAAACCCTTTATGTGCAGTGAGTGCGGGCAATGCTTTGATGCCAAACACGGTCTTAAAGACCATAGCAACATACATACAGGCGAGCGCCCTTATAAGTGTGAACTTTGCGGTAAGGCATATAAACAGAACAGCAATTTGGCGTACCATATGCAGAGCATACATGATGGGAGCAAGTCGCATGTGTGCCCGCAGTGTGGAAAAGGATTTTTTCGCGCAATATTTCTCAAATATCACATGCGTGTGCACACGGGTGAACGTCCATTCACGTGCGATCAGTGTGATAAGACTTTTAGAACATCCACTGGTCTAGCGACGCACAAAATAAGTCACCAACCTGTAAGAGAGCACACATGCCCCGTGTGCGGCGCGAGCTTCAAACTTAGGAATGGTCTAAGGGTGCACATGAAGGTGCATGCAGAGCAGCGAAGCCACTTCTGTAAGTTCTGCAATAAGGGTTTTAATCAGCCAGGAAATCTTAAGGTACATCTGAGAATTCACTCGGGTGAGAGGCCGTATATCTGCCAAGTTTGCGGAATGACCTTCCCCCATCAGGGCACTTGGAAAAAACATTTTGAGCAACATGCTAGTAGTAACATTTAATTTTAAAATTTCATACACGATCCATCACAGCTGAATTTAACCTGGTTTCTTGTGCATGTGCTTTTTTCAATGTTAGTGGTCTCTATAAATAGTATTTATAGTGTTTCTTTGAGAATAGTTTGCTGAGTTAAGGTATGAGCCTAATGATGTTATATTTTGGCTAAGAAATGACTAAAAACCTTTCATGACTGACTGTATTAGAAGTGGAGTGATTGAGTTCTTAATTTTGTATTGTGCTTTAGGTGTATGAATATTGTTACGGATGTTGTAATATTTAGGCTTTGAAGTCGTGTACAAGATGGTGTATATGTACAATTGGTGCCATTTGAATTTTTAGGGTTCATTTGAGTTAAATTATTAAATAATTTGACAAGATATCATCCTGGATCATGTACTACTGACCAGTTGCGTTGACAGAATATTAGTTCAGTAGATTACAGTACATTACAGTTCGGTATATTACAGTGGTGTGAAAATGATTGGAATCAAGCCCAAAATACCAAATATTTTGCATTTTATTCATAACTGTTACGAAAATATCCATGACCGGTTAACGTTTAGTACTTAGTGGATGCCCCCTTAGCTTTAAGAAGTAGTTCAGTGCGTTTTGGAGTCCCTTCAATGAGTTTGTGGCACATTTGGCTTATTTCTGGGTCTTAATTTTAAGCCTAATTTTAGGCTTATTTTTTAAGTTGGCCTTCTCTCTGCAATACGGCGCTTCACAATCACCCACAGGTTTTCAATGGGGTTCATGTCGCGTGAGTCCGATAGGAGTGACCAGGAAGGTCACTCCTATTAGAGGAACATTGTTTTTCTGCAATAAGATCTTGGCAGACTTGGCCATGTGGTACGGAGCCCCATCCTGTTGAAATATTGCACCACCATTAGGAAAGTGATTTGAAAGGTCTGATATGAGTTTTTCTCTATACCTCGATGTATTGGTGCTGGTTCATATTCCCCTAAATGATGTACAGTTGAACGTTGAGGGGAAGATGAACCAGCACCAATACATCTAGGTTTTTGAGAAGAAACTCCTTCGGGACCTTCCAAATCACTTTGTCAATTCGTCAAAATGACATGCACGCGAAAATTTAATGTTGTATCTTATCGTGAGGCACTACCAAATCAAGTCAGAATGTGGTGCTCATAAATATGTTAGCTTTGCAGGACAGAGCCTGCAATCTTGGGAACATCTTTTCAGACGTTAGGCTACATTTTCAGTTTTTAAACTTAATCATTAATATACCCCGGTACTTAAAACCTATCAACAACTTTTGTAGGTAGGCCTATCTCTCCAAGGTTATGTCTATAATTCTTTACATTATTACCCCAGTGCACATAACGACGCAATCAAATAGTAGTGTGACTGCTATGAATAATATACCTTACGGGAGACGTAGGCTGTCTGTAAATTGCCATTGATATTGGAGGCTGTCTCAGCATCATATATTCTTTTAGATATTTTTTAGGAAATGTCATTTCTTTTCTTTAAGAAATGTGGCTTCTGTTGATGAGTCAAAAAGACCATCCTTTACTGTTAGTTTTGGAGTGCAAAGTTAGAAGCTAAGCGTAATTTTTGTTTAGGCTTTATGTTTATTGATGCATTGGTAATATGCATAAGTTTGGCTTGATACATTGCATCATCTTGGCAGATTTGTGGTGCCATGCTACGTGTCTCAACGATGATGTGTCTCAACAAAGAAAAAACAACAAAAAGAACAACTGTAATTCAAAATCAGAAAGTAGTATTAGCCATTGAAGCCCGAAGCCATCGAAGCCATTTGCAGCATTCAGATTCCAAGAGGAATCTGGGAAAGGAAGTTGGGGAAGATACCACAAACTTCAAAATGTAGGAAAATCATATCAATTTAAGTTCCTGCTACCATATAGGTCATCATTTGAAAAGTGGAACACTTGTTTGGCTGCATAGAATAAATGTAATTATTTTTCTTCCCATATTTCACCAATGCGAAGCTTGTGAGTCTCACTTTCAAATTCAAAAGTATCACTTTCAAAGAATGAATATGCATTTGGTTTCAAAAGCAATGATCGGCATAGGTAATAGATCATTTTGTTGCTCAAGTTGCGAATATATTGAAATAACTGTTTGGACTCCTCAATATTTCTACTTGCTGACTTTTAATCTGTTTAATGTTGACAACCGATCGATGCTACACGTATTGTTTATAAGAAAACTGTACATACTCTGCAATATTCTCTTGAAACCACCTCGCAAAGTTGAAGTTAGTTGTTGCTGAATGGACTGAGAGTGAGTTCAGAACTATTTGATGATTGAATTTAACTGGCTTTGGAAGTTGAGGAAAATCTCAGTTTGTGGAAATAGTCCTCTGTAAAAAAAATATTTAATTTATTGAAATTTGTGTGTATAAAGGCTTTCGGTGACCACCATACATTCATCACACAAACCATCATTTGTGTGTCGCACGTGGGCCACACGTTAGATGCGGAAAACTAGTACCGGGCATCATCCAACGAATTCCATCACATGGACTAAGATGCACCATTATTTTTTGCTTTAAGACCAATGCGCGCTCAAATATGGAGCTTTATAAATTACAATAGACCTCCAGCTTTACTATCAATACTATGATCTCGCGTTGCTTCATCCCGGATTGATGCATTAAAAATTTGATAAATTAAATCGATCAATAAATGCAATGGCCGCCATTCCGCTATTTTTTGTAATCGCGTTATTGACAGCAGCTCTGATTGGTTGTGTAATCGTTTTCATCACACGAATGCATGACTGCATGTGCGTCATCCGGATGATCCATTGAGATGACCAAATTTTCATGATTCACGACACTTTTTGTGTGACACACGGGGCATTTAACACTCAAATGATAGTTTGTGGGATGAATGGATGGTGGTCACCGAAAACCTTTAAATCATGCATGGCTTGGATTGTCGAAGTCAGCAGCAGATAAAAAAAATTTAATTGTAATGCTTCAGGACTGTTTTATGTAACAGCCTAAATTTTGTATGTACGCGAGTGACTTCACTTGTGCACTGTGAAAATATGCTATTACCATTTTCTTCTGTTAATATGTATTCTGAGTTGCTTTGCGTTTTGAGGTGTGAATTTAACTTAATAATAGATCATATTGTTGCTCAAGATTACTAGTATTACACTTGTATTGTGTTATGTAAATATGTAATTTTTTGGACCGTGGTAACTACTGCTGGAAATTCTGTAGGTCTATCAAATTCATAAAAATCATTTTGATGTATTATTTTAGACTTGTATTGGCACTATGTTGGTTAATTGCTCTGACTATGACAAGTGATGATTTTCTTAATTTGACTAAACAAAACCAGAAAAAAGGTATTACTGTGCTTACTTGTTGCCTAACGCGATAGCAACTATTGACAAAATTTTATTTCAAACCTATGTACAATTAAACGTTCATTTAAAATATTAATCAATGGACGTCAACGAGACCACTAACCTAATTGTGGAACCATGAAGCTGTAGTTGATAACTTATTAGTAGGCCTACTAGGCTACTCATTTAAAATCTGTAACAAATGTCGTTCAATTTTGTCTGTCACCAGCGTCTACTGAGAGAAATACATCGACAAAATCAAAACTGATCAGTCCTCATTGCCGAAATCGTTTCTCGTACAAGGCTAGAATCGCGAGGCATCTGACTGCTAGTCATCGTCGGTCGAAACTGAAAGCAGCCAATTCACCAACAAGATTTGATAAAAGAACCACTTACAGCAAACGCTTTGCTGTAGGCTACAATGAGCCAAACCAAGATGGAATATATTATACTGAACACACGGGAACACGTGTGGAAAATATTAGCAATGCCGAGATAAGTACCAAAACAACGAAATCAATTGGAAGATTTCGCATCGAAAGGAATGACGATGACTTCTCTACAAACAATGATGAAAGTTACTTAGCCAGTGCTAAAGATTCGCAGAGCGCGTGTCTCGAAAAGAAGCCATATATATGCGGAGAGTGTGGAATGGAATTTATGCGATCAATCCTTTTAAAAAATCATATGTGTTTGCACATAAATGAATCCTTGACTTGCAATGTGTGTGAAAAAGTCTTTACAAGCAAACATCATCTGAAGGTACACGGTTACATACACACAGGAGAGCGCCCTTATAAGTGTAAACTCTGTGGCAAGGCATACACGCAGTCAAGCCATCTGGCAGCTCATGTGCGAAGATCTCATGTGGAACAGAAGCCGCGTGTATCCACACAGTGCGGGTTATTCTTTACGCAGCCAATCCTTCTGAAAGATCATATACATTTACACTCCGATGAATCTTTAAAATGCAATGCGTGCGAAAAACACTTCACAACGAAAAAGGATCTCAGGGTGCATAGTTATATACATACAGGCGAACGACCTTATAAATGTGAACGCTGCGATGTGGCATACAAGCAGTCAAGCCATCTGGCCGCTCACATAAAGAGATCCCATGTCGAAAACAAGCCAGATATAAAAAAGGAACCGCAAGTATGCGCACAATGTGGTATAGGATTTACTAGCCCCCTCCGTTTCAAGGATCACATGCGCCTGCACTCAAGCGAATCCTTAACTTGCACGGTGTGCGAAAATTGCTTTACAAACCAAAAAGATTTCAAGATGCACAGTTGTATAAGTGTAGTTGAACGACCTCATAAGTGTGAACTTTGCGATAAGGCCTTCAGGCGGCCAAACGATCTGACGGAACATGTGCGGACTGTCCATCTTCAAAAGAAGTCGCATGCATGCACGCAGTGCGGAAAGGGATTTAATCGACCATGGCTTCTGAAAAATCACATGCGTTTGCATTCAGGTGAATCCTTAACGTGCAGCGTGTGTGGAAAACTCTTTGCAAACACTTTCCTTCTCAAGAAACACGATTGCCTACGTACCAGTGAGCATCCAACCACTTTCAGTGAGCATCCAACTGCCTCATCTGACTCAGGTTACGAAAAACATACCAAATATGGATGTTCTGAGTGTAGTGAATTGTTTTCAACTACTTCTGAACTGCGGAAACACCGGCTGGTTCACAGCAGGCAATTTTTATGCATTGTCTGCGATACAGTTTTCCGATCACAACCAGCATTGAATCTGCACATGAAGGATCATTTATCAGCCGATATTTGCTCCTGTCCTGAGTGTGGAGAAAATTTTAATGATCATGTGGCCCTCAGCTTGCATCTAAAAAATGTGCATAACAGCAAGAGAACAGTACATGAATGCCACATTTGCAAATATAAATTATTCAGCAGACCGGGTCTCGTTCAGCATGTGCGCAAGAAGCACGGCGTGAGCTTGTTTGCATTTGTTCGCCCCAAATTACATTCGTGCAACATATGCGGGAAAGGTTACGCGACTAGAAAACGTTGTGAGGAGCATCAGCTATCTCATAAAAATATCAAACCCGTCATGTGCAGTGAATGCGGGATGCGCTTTGATACGAACTCGGATCTTCAGATTCACAGCACCGTACATACCGGCGAGCGCCCGTACAAGTGTAAAATTTGTGGCAAGGCATATAAACAGAGCAGCAATTTGGGGTACCATACGCAGAGCGCGCATGTCGGAAACAAGTCACATGTGTGCACGCAGTGCGGAAAAGGATTTCTTCGTGCAATACATCTCAAATATCACATGCGTGTACACACCGGTGAACGTCCATACAAGTGTGACCAATGTGATAAGACTTTCAGGACGTCCACCAATCTAGCGGCCCACAAGCAAAGTCACCAACCAGTGAGAGACCACACATGCTCCCTGTGCAATGCGAGCTTTAAGCTTAAGAATGGCCTAAGGGTGCACATGAAGGTGCATGCAGAGCAGCGAAGTCACTTCTGTAAGTTCTGCAATAAAGGCTTCAATCAGCCAGGAAATCTTAAGGTGCATCTGCGAATTCACTCCGGTGAGAGGCCATATATCTGCCAAGTGTGCGGGATGACCTTTCCCCATCAGGGCACTTGGAAAAAACATTTTGAGCAACATGCTAGTAGTAACATTTAATTTTAGTATTTCGTGGATGATCCATCTTCGCTGATAAGATGGTTTCTCGCCAGGTTTCTCGCCAGCGTTCTTCTGTCAATATAAGTAGTCATGTTTTGGGTTTTTTAAATATTCATTTGAAATAAATTTCTTGAGTCAAGGACTCAAGGTGTAAGCCTAGTTATGTTGTATGCACACAAAATTATTTATTGATTACTCTTAATTAGTAATGGATTGAGTTCTTGTCTTGAAAATGTGTTCTTGTAAGTGCGCGAACATGAGAACCCTGATGAAATTATTACTCTGAAACGGATTATGGGGGCTTAAACCCTACATTATTATAATTATTATTATTGAGGATGTTGTAACATATAAGTTTTGATGTCGCATACTTTAGGAGTACAAATCGGTGTAAAGTTTTTATTGGACTAACTGTACTATACAGAGTGAGTCCAAAAATAATCTCCTAGCGATATCGCGATAACTCAGTCAGAAAATAAAAAATTTGACTTCATATTTGTAGGGATTGGAGAGGAGATAATTTGCAACAAGACCGGCAAATTGAATGTGGATATATTTTTTAGTTCACAAGTTATGTTTTGGGTACTGTTTTAGAAAAAAAGTTTTAAATCAAGTTAACCAGCGCTTAGAGCTCGCTTGCCTGATGATTTTGCCTGTAGCTGGCCTGCACCTGTTTTAGCATGCAGTGCATTTGAGAATAGACTACTCTAAGTGTCTTGGCCTTCAAATTTTGCCTTTACGGCATTTTCAGTCCCATTTTTCTCCTGCACAAGATTGATCATTTTTAACGTGTCCCAACTTGTTGCTTTAACAAAGCATGCTTTCAGCGCTTGAGCCACAGTGAGGTGCAGCTCATGAACATGGTCTACTATAGCTATCGATGTCTCAGGCACACGACGTCATGAATATGCATACTAGCACGAGTACAAGGATTAGTTGACAGGAAATTCAGGACAGAAACATTTTTATGAGCCTAATTTACTGCATCCATTATTATTTTGACTTAATTACGCTCATTAAATACATTTTTTAACTTTTTGCACAAATATTCATAACGTTTGAACTAAAATATGTTTTCAAGTGAAATTTGGTGGTCTTGTTGCAAATTATCTCAGCTACAATCCATGCAAAAATGAAACAAAACTGTGAACGTTTTTGAGCAAGTTATAGCGATTTCGCTAGGGGATTTTCTTTTTGGACTTACTCTGTATATTTCACTGGTCAGTCTTGGTAGGGTGTTTAAATAATTGAAGTACAGTTTCAGATATTGCCTAAATGCTCTATTGCTGCAATCTTGCATTTTTTATGGCCATCGAGTGAATATATTAAAGATTTAGACACGCTATGATCCTAGACAATATGCTACTGACCAGTTGCTTGCCAAGATTTTGATTCAGGTTGGAGTACCTGATGATTTGCACGCAAATTTATGATGGTAATTTTAATTAATCAGTATGATCAATTTTAAACAGTTATGAATTGTGGCTTTGACTTTTTAGCAAGCAAAAATTCTCTGAACAGTTGAGATGAGTCCCATGCTGGCTGCAGTGCCCCATCGAAAAGCGCCCTTATCCAAAAACTAATTCCAATTTAGGAAAGATTTATCTCAAAAAAATATTGCTCTAACGAAGCCATCTATATGGCTCTATATCAGTGATTCCCTAGTGCGGTACGCGTGCCAAAAGTCGCACGCCATCACTTTTCAAGTGCTCGCGGAACCGCCGCTGAAAGTACTACATTTGCACCCGTCAAAGTTGCTAGGCATGCTACTGTGGCACGCATCTATATTTTTTATGTAGTCTGTGACTTGTGATGTGACGTCGATGATTGCCGCAGAAACGTGAATTCGGTATAGTTAGGCCTAAGTCGATGAGTAGTGTATGAGTAATACATGTAGTTAGATGGTTGAAAAAGAGACGAAGACTGTTAAGAACAGTTTTAAAAATTTTTGTCAGCGCCCTCCTCGGTCGCGAGTTCCGCCTGAGAAGGAATTTGCTGACGTCTTCGATTTTGAGTGGCATGTGAAGCTTTGTTGAAGAAAAATGTGACGCGTGTCAGAAAAGGTTTATGAACCACTGCTCTATATGATATCTATGTGATGTCATATGGTCATGTGATACATCTATATGATATCTATATGGCTCTGATGGAAATCCGTGAAAATATTAATTCTGCCATTGACAATAATGAATTTTCAGTAGGAATATTTGTTATTTTGGAGATATTTTCAATGTCTTTGATACAATTTACCATCCCATTTTTTTTTATATTTTAAATTTGATGGTTTTCGGGGTATTGATTGGGACTGGTGTCACAATTACTGGTAAGTCAGACAACAATATCGTCATCTCTTAATCATGTGTCGTCTACTATGCGCACCATTGTTTGTGGTGTACCGCAAGGTTCAACACTTGGTCCTCTTACATTTTATGCATGAATGACAATACAAACTGCTCCTAAGTATTAAAACTTATATTGTTTGAAGATGATATCAATCTGTTTTGTAGTAATCATGATTTTGGTGAACTGGAACTTATAGTCAATTACGAACTTTCTAAATTAGAAGTTTGGTGTACAGTAAATAAGCTGTCCTTAAATGTCGTAAATGCATATATTATTCTCTTCGGGCGCAAAAAAATCCTGTGACCAACAAATCAACTTTTGAATGGCAAGATTTTGGATCATGTAGACTATACTAAATTTCTGGGGATATATATGGATGAGAAATTAAACTTGAACCACCACTTGAATTACATATGGGGAAAAATTTCTAGAGGACTTAGTATGATAAGTCGAGTCAGCAAAATCCTGGTTTTGATATATTGTTAATTCTTTAGTACACTGATATATATATGTTCTTTATTCACCAAATGAATGGTAGTAAAATGCATAGAACAAAATAAGCACAACACAAAAATAATAAA
>JAQIWG010007476.1:0-12291 GCA_034695025.1 Chamaedrilus cognettii
AACACTTCAGTGCCGCTACGAGACTGCATCAGTCCACGAAGCGTGAGTTACGTTGCTTAGCCAATACTATCCATGATCAGTCCATGGACAACTTATACGTGGAATACGACGCTGACTACAAAGTCACACAGAAAATCGTTGCTACCGATCGCGTGACGACAAACCACGTTTTGACAAACCGTTTAAATGCAGAATTGAATCAGGACTGCGACGGTTCAAAAAGCCTTTTGTACACCAATAATAGTGAACAGTTCGTGATTGAATTATTAGACACAAAAGTCCCAGCGTCTGACACGTCGTCCTTGGTTATCTATGAAATGCTGGACACCAATGTAGAGAGAAATATTTGTAGAGTGATCTTCTACCGAGGGTGGCCAGGTCGCAGTCCGTCAGTGAACGTGTCTTTGTTCATCGCCGAGGCGTATCTAGCCAATCTCTACTACACTCAACGTCACTACAAGGCAGCGCTTGAGACGTGCAACGAGGTTGTCGACGTGTACAAACGTTCCATTGGAAATAGACGGTTTGCTGAGAATACATTCCCAGTGTTGCTGACGACGCAGTGGGCAGCAGTTTACGACAAAGAACTCCAAGCGCTGCTCGGATTGTGTTCTCTCTGCACGTTTGTGTTAAATAGAACAGACGCGCGCTCTGTGTGCCTCGCTCTGTGTCCAGTCACATTTGTTCTCTATCTCAAGTCGCGCTGTGCCCTCCATGAACGCTCTCAATGCAACACTCACGTTAGAGATTGCAGCTCTTACTTTTGCAGCCAGTCATTGGCACTGACAATGTTCGCCGCGTCGTTGCAATGTTTGTTGTGAGGATGCTGATGAGCGCTGCTCAAATTATTTACTGAGATCTAGTTTGTCAACTTTTTTGATTTAAATCTTACAATTTTTTTTTAACTTTCTGATTTTTTTCAACAAAATTTAATTTTTTTGCTGCGGGGAACCCGAGCCCTGGATCTCAGATCCCTCCCCCCACCCCCATGGGATCCCCCGCATCTTGCACTCAAGCGTGAAGGGGGGTCCGGTTTGGTCTGAAATTGTCAAGCTCTTATCTCAGATCCCCGAGCTGAGATCCCTCTACGGAGCTACATGTAGCCTACATGTTGCGGTGTTCAGGATATTTCAGTGGAATTGGCTTTAGGGGGGGGAGTGTTGGTGAACATTTGGAGACATTCCCAGTGATGCTGACGACGCAGTGGGTGACAGTTGTTTGACAAAGAACGCCAAGCGCTGCTCGGATTGTGTTCGTTCTGCGCTTTTGTGTCAAATAGAACTGACGCGCGCTCTGTGTGCCTCGCTGTGTGTCTAGTCACGTTCGTTCTCCATATCAAGGCGCGCTGTGCCCTCCATCAACGCTGCGAGCGGATAGGCGGCTGATATAAAGAGAAGTGTCACTGAATACAATACCCGCATGTTGCAGTGTGGTTCATTGATCTCCGATAGAGATTTGATGCAAAAAATATTATTCACGTATATTGTTTTGTAATTATTTCTGTAGGCGTACGCACTGTATGGTGACACAGGATTCTGCAGTACGGATTGGGTCCTTCTACCTCGGGCATCCACGGTTCCTCTGGGGTGTGCAGTTTGAAAATTAATTCCGCGGTTTGAACATGATTTTAAGCTTCGGAACCGCGGTTCCGGATTTGATTAACCACAAGACACGGCGGCTCTAGTTGAGATTTTTTTGAATCTTGACTCCGTTTTTATTTTAGATTTCAGCAAAAGCCAAGCATATATATGATATATCACGCCATGCCAGTTTCTCTAGAGCATCATAAGTGAGGTATTGAAATGCTCGTTTTATAGCAATGGAATTGGCTCGAATTTATTGCAATGGGAATAATGTTGCGATTGATGTTGTTTAAGTCATTTGCTTCGCGGGCTATGTAGTACTAAATTGAGCATTTGTGTAAGAACTAGGCTGCGTTCTATCGTAAGTAACGTGCAGCCTACCATGACGTGCGCTATTTTACTTGCATTTCTCAAAAAGTAGTTTATATAGCCCATTTAAATTAATAGACGACATCATTAACTTAACATGAAGTCATAGATTTTGAGCAAAATAATTTCTGTTGACACTGAATTCAAGGTAATGCCATTTCTTGCGGATGTAAATTTTAACTTTTTTTTATTTGGAAATATATTGCGATCTTTTTTCGAATGGCAGTTAGGAGCTGCCGTTAAATTATCTCCTAAGTTACGATAAAGGTAAACATGAGAATAAAGGAACGACTAGAACTGCCACTCTAAGAATTGAAGCCGCTATAGAATTCACTTTAAGTCTGCGGCAGTCGGAGACGTTGACAGCCGTTGAACTAAATCCCATATCAATCCGTCCAATCACGGTGCGCAGGACTGTGTCACTTCTATGACTGCACGGGTCATGTCAGTATGTGCCTAGCTGAGACTGCGCCGCAGAGCTAGACAACATGTCGAGCTATACTGCACAAAACCCTGCAGGCCCGTAACAGCACGATCCACGTGGCAGTCCACTTGCATGTAGTTCTGCAAGTCGATCGAGAATAGCTTTTTGTCCAGTTGTGCGATGCAGTGCTGTAGTATAGAGCCTTCAAAAGACTCCATTCTGAGACCCGAGATCAAAAGACTTCGACAGGTCTCATGAGCCTGCCAAAACAGTCGAGGCTAGCTGCATGCGCGTGTGTTTCTATCCCATTTAAGCGCTGTCTTCCAGGAAATCACAGACTGTATTGATGTTTGCAGTCTTCTGCCTGTTGGACGTAAGAATTATTGTCGGAGCAGCTGGTTTTAAACGGTTTGTAGCTGTTTGTAATTGGAGTTTAAAATTGGCCTCTTTCGCATTTCTTTGTAATCTTAAAGGTTGGCCAAACAATACGCTTTTGGAAGGAATTTCAGAGTGGGGTGCAAAGATATGCTGAAGAAGAAATATAGGGGGGGCATGTGAACAAAATACAATCGTGCAGTATAGGGCATCCAGGCTCTGAATCTCCGCTCCTCCTATGGGATCCCCCGCGTCCTCTACTAAAAGTTGATGGCGGATCCCTTTGATCTGAAATTATCAGGTTCTGATCCCAGATCCCCGAGCACATATCCCCCCAGAGGCGCAGCCGCTTAGGGGACGGGGGGAGACCCGTCCCCCCCGCGGACAAGGGCGCCCCCATGATTTATGCTGGTCCCCATGAAAATAAATGGATGGGGGGGGGGGGGGGGCGCGTCGCCAGTAGCCGAGGCCCCGGTGTGACGGGTCGACAAGCGTCATGGAATCACGGGTAAAATTTACTTGTTCTGGCGCACTGACTGAACCACGGCCTACATCCCTCAGCCGATTAATTGGATATGCAGTTCAGCAGTTAACTATATATACAGCATTGTGCATGGACAGTCTATAATATTTTTTGGACGGGGCATTTGCAACACGTGCCCCGTGCTGTTGTGCTCAGCTGTTGTGATCACCGCAATGTTACTATCACGTGGCACGCGATAGTCGGGAATGTACCGTGCGTAGCTTTCGCTTTCGAAACGCCCTTGTTTTGACAGCACCTAGTGCGAGTTAGAAATCATGGCTAGAAAGAACTGTAAAGTTACACGTCGGCATATGCTCTAGCTTAGCTATGCCAACAAATTTGATGTCATGAGTTAGTAGGGTCGACTGCGTTCGGTATCAGTAACAACGCACAACAGTAAATCCGCCTCTTGCATTGTTTGTTGCTGCGACCTTTGTCTGTCAGTGACGCTCTCCACTCGACCAGCGCGTCTTGTGTAGCGTGTTGATCATTGTCGGACGTCACTCACAATACCTACTGATATCGACTGCAGTCACGCAGGGCGCCCGTATCCCGGTGTGGTTTGCATGTTTGGGTGCTGAATCACATTTTTTAGTCAACGGTGGGATGTCATTTTCCCCTTTGAGCCGAAGAAATAACTTTGAGCATTATTGTTTGTTGGCTTTGCTCCAAAACATTATCCTATAGACCGATTGGCTGTACCTAGTCCTCGTTGTCGACAAACAGCGACCAATCAGAAATTGAAATGGAATACAACGCTCTCGATTAACATCGAGACTGTAGCCCATTGACGCCATGGTAAAAGCATTCGTTTATATCTAAGATTTTAAAGGCAATTGAAATCGCTCAATTTCTTGGAGGAAAAAGTAATTTTAATACACAAGCTTTGAAAGCTATCCGATTCTGCCATCATGCTGCTAAAGTATTCAATTGCTTCACTCTCTGAAGCAATCAGAAATATAGTGAGAGCCAGTATTAGGGTTTAGGCAAATGTGGCGCCATCCGGTTGATCTGTAGAATGCAAGATGATAAAAGTAAAACATTTCTTAACTTCAACACCAATTGGCCCAGGGCATTTTTTACCATACAATGTTGGGGGAAAATTCTTCCTCAACCATCATGAATTGCCCCCAGTAATATCTACACCGTGGCTCAAAAAAAGGGCCCAACGAATTTCTTGAGTAACTTCCGCACACAATAGGCCAAGCCCATGAACTTTTATCATACTAGTGGGGGGCAAATTTCACCCTATCCGTTATGAATTGCCCCCCATCTTTTTGCCCCCCACTTTTGTTTTTCAATTTTAGTCCATGTCGCGCTGTTTTCGTGCATTTGCGCCATAGTCCGCATTACCGAAATTTTATTTATATAACTGGCTGTCAAACAGTTGGCTTCTAAATTCAGGTAGTGTCCATTGACAATGTGCAAGTAAATATGCAAAATGTAAAATATATACGCCGTAGCTTAAAAGTAAAGGACGCAACAAAATTTCTTTAGTAAATCCCGCGTAAAATAGGCCAAGTCCATTGAATTTTGACCGTGGGAACGTGGACTATTTCTTCACATTTCTGCCAATTTTTTTTCAATTTCATCTATAGGTTTATGGGATACACCCACTTAAAATTGACCACCAAAGACGCAACAACCAAGCTCGGATACTGCGTCATTGCCGTTTTACACCTCTTGTGTCCAAGCCAATGTTTGTTCACCCTGCTGCTTATTCTAACTGGTGTTAACTACAGAATGTTCAAATTTCTTTCAGTGTTTTGGTTATTCCATACTTCAGGTGTTTAAAAATGTTTTTTTCTGACGCGTTTTTGTAACATGCACCATTCTGCTAAATTGTGATAATTAGCAGCGTGCCATTTTGACGCCCAACGCTTTTGTGTCATTCTTTTTTATACCACGCTCTTCTATTGTTTTACGTGCATGTTAAAACCTACTTTTGTTGAAGCATAAAGTGCACATTCTTGAATTCATAAAAAATATTGCATTTGAATACAACTGAGATTATAAGCAGTTCCCAGCTAGGTTGACGCGTTTTTTTGTAGGTCAACTTTGACTACTCATATCTGTTTAACAACTCCATAAATTTTGATGAAAATTGGTTGAAATATGAATATTGATCAAAGCCAATTTGGTAAAATTTCATTGGGGGGGGCGAGTGGCATTTAACGAAGGGAAGAAACTTTGCCCTCCATAATATTTTTTGACGGGCATTTGTAACACGTGTCCACCCCTTTGCCAGCGCCCCTGCAGACGATTACTTTTTGCGTATCATGTGCAGTTCTTAATCCATTTAGGTGAAGCTCATCAGTGCCAGCAATTGAGCCACGTCGCGCCCAGGCTGTAATGAGCACATGAGTGCACTCAGACCACTGCGCATCCAGGCTGTGATGAGCAGAGCGGACAACGACGGCGCGATGACGGAGCAGGACGCTGTTGCTGAAGACGAGCTGAAGAGATTCTGTGAGCAGCTCGTCCACCACGGGCAGTTTAAATTAATGCGAAGATTGAACGCTGGCAGCAGCGTTGAAATAGATGATAACGTTGCGAGCCTGATCGAATGCGGAGTAAAACTCGATAGATTGGATGTAGACTATATGTTTTATTCAATTGGCCACTACGCTTTTCCGCTCACACAACGTGTTCCTGTCGAGTACAACGGAGCAGTATACAGGATTTATACAGACGGCGTGCATCCCGGCTACGCGAGACTGATTAAAGAGAAGAGCGGCGTGGAACTGAAGCATCTCGTTATCACAGAAGTGAGAGATTACACGACTATGAAAGGCCCTGCCGACCGATATGACGCTCTGGCTGCGCGTTTGCAACAGAACGTGCAAAACAACATCCAGGATATCGATGTTGGCTCGAGGGTACCGCTACAGGACCGTGTTCCTGCAGTCCACTGTCCGTACTGGCCCGCCGAGGCGTCCGAGTGGATCACTAGAACACGCCGTCACGCCTGTCCGTCCAAGTCTGTCATCAAACAAGTCGTCAGATACGGGTGTGACTTTGTTGGCGTAGCTCACAAACTGAGTTGTAACAGAGAGGACAAGAGCGAATGGAGGTCTTCATTTTCAAAGGCTGAATTGCTCATCATTCGTGGTTGGACGAGCTCACAGAGAATCGTATATCGCATACTCAGACTTGTGTGCAAGATAATCGCACAGAAAGAAACTGAAATGCACAAAGAAACAGCTTTATGCACGTACTACTTTAAGACGTTGATGCTGTGGGCGTGCGAGGAACGACCGACAGAATTCTGGGCCGAACATTCGTTAGTGCATTTGATACAACAACTGCTGATAGAAATGGCTGAGTGGCTGACATCGAAGTACTGCTGCAATTATTTCATACCAGCCAACAACATTATGGATCACTTGGTGGACACTAATGTATCCAGTGAGGTCGCTGCCCTCTATGAAGCTTCTGCGTCCTTGCATTTAATTCAACGCGTAGCAACCTTGTGCTCTCGCGATGAGTTCGCTTTCGCTCGACTTGAGTATCGCTCTGAAATGCCGACTTGGATTCATGCTGGTTTGATAGTGCTTGATCGCGTTTGTAACGATTTCGACTCTTACCGTGATTTAGGTTCAAATGATTTTTCACAAGATTCGCAAACGGCCTTAATTCAAGAACTGACTGATGTTTACCGCGGACTGACTTGTCACAGAGAGGCAGTCATCCGTGACGCAGCGAGAGCGCAATGTCTGCGTCGAGCAGAAGAACACTTCAGTGCCGCTACGAGACTGCATCAGTCTACGGACCGTGAGTTACGTCGCATAACCAATACTATCCGTGATCAATACATGGGCACCTTCATGGAATACGACGCTGACTACAAAGTCACACAGAAAATCGTTGCTACCAATCGCGTGACGGCGAACAGCGTTTTGACAAACCGTTCAAATGCAGAATTGCATCAGGACTGCAACGGTTCAAAAAGACTTTTGTACACTATTAATAGTGAACAGTTCGTGATTGAATTGTTAGACACAATTGTGCCAGCGTCTGACACGTTGTCCTTGGTTATCTACGAGATGCTGGACAACAATGTCCCTAGAGTGCGCTTCTACCGAGAGCGGCCAGGTCGCAGTCCGTCAGTGAACGTGTCTTGGTTCATCGCCAAGGGGTATCTCGCTAATCTCTACTACACTCAACGTCACTACAAGGCAGCACTTGAGACGTGCAACGAGGTTGTCGACACCTATAAATATTCTGTTGGCAATCGATGGTTTGCTGAGTATACATTTCCAGTGTTGTTGCCGACGCAGTGGGCAGCAGTTTATGACAAAAAACTCCAAGCGCTGCTCGGATTGTGTTCGCTCTGCGCGTTTGTGTCAAATGGAACAGACGCGCGCTCTGTGTGCCTCGCTGTGTGTCCAGTCCTGTTCGTTCTTTATCTCAAGACGCGCTGTGCCCTCCATCAACGCTTCGTGGCTGATGCGCGACTGAGCATCACTGAATACAGCACCCACATTAAAGAATGCGAGTCAAACTTCCGAAGCAAGTCATTGATACTGAAAATGTTCAAAGCCTCGTTGCAATGTTTGCGGCGAGGACGCTGACGATCGACACACAGCGCTGCGCAGAATTATTCACTCCGATCCAATTTGTAAACCAGTGGTGCCAAACCTTGCTACGAGGCGGGCCGCATTTGGCCTCCGTTCAATAGTGGCGGGCCGCATTTTCTCCTACAGTACAGCCTCACGAGCGGGGCGGGGGGGGGAATGGGGTGCTGAACAGAAATGTCTTGACAGTCATTTCTTAGCAGCAATGCGACCTTAGTCACTGTCCCCCTCGAACAAATGACGTAATCGTGGTACACATGTTGCGTGCGATTAAAATGCAATGCAAACATTTTTGTTGTGATCCCGGTCGCTGGCAGCATGCGCTCCGCGAGCCGCGACCATGATTGTGGGCGGGGGGCTCATAGTGGTGTCGGAAACTTCCCCTGTTTTTGAAATGCTTAATTAGGGGCTGAAAACATTTCAGACCGAACTTGAATATTTCTTTATACTAGACATTTGAGATTGTTGTCATAACTATGGCGCGTTTACGATGCTCACTAGGCACGTGCGATCTGTGTTTTTTGAACTTGTTTTGTTGCTGTTCATATCTTGTGCTGTGTTTTCTTTATTATTTTCTTTGTTATTTTTCTCTCAAGTTCCGTTTCAGTCGTAATAACTGCCTGTTAAGGGTTAAGTTGTGGTGTATGCCCATACAGAGATTTTATTTCTCCTTTACTTAGCCCTTGTTGCTTTGCACGATTTGATTTGTACTGTTCATGTAACCATATTGTATGAAACAATAAACTTGGAAAAAACATGTATTTGTCTTTAAAATGTTTAATATCTTCGCCCCCTCAGAAAAGTGCTTCTTCTGAAGACAAGTGGCCTGTTTCTCTGAGTTTGCGTAATTTTAAGCCTAAACTTAATCCTAAAACAGATCTGAACAATTTTAATCCAACCTCGAAAGGCCGTGACGTCATCATTAAGTTTATTGCGAGCGGCGCTGTGGCGGAACAGAGTTTAAAATAACTAAGACTAAAATTTGCTTATGATTTTCTTAAAAACTTCTTGAGACTAAAATTTGCGTAAGATATTTTCAGTAACAGGCCCAAGGGGCTTAATAAAAGGCCTGTGGTCTTCCCTTGACCCCATCCCTCCATTTCTTTCATCCATTTCCGCTCCCTAGCCCCTCCCACTGCTGACATCATGACCCGAGCATGCTTCAGCGCTCACACCCCTGTTACGTCCACTCTCGGTCACGTGACTAATTCCTGGGTCACGTGACTAGCTCCCTCGATCACGTGACTAATTCCCCAGACGGTCACGTGACATTTCCATTTGATCTTCTCCATTGTCTCTTTAACTCGATCCATTGTCTGTGTGGAGCTGCGTCCGGTCCGTGCGGTGTCTATGTAGGCTGCCTGACACGTCTGCAGCTGGTGGGCACCAGTCGAGGGGGTGCTCAGGGGGGGGCGGAGGGGGGTCAGGGGGGGCTTGAAAGTGCAAGGACTCAACCGGTCTACAAGACATTTTTCTTCTTTCCGAACAGAACTGGCGAGCGCGGGGGGGGGGGGGTAGAGAGGGGATACGGAAAAATGCTTGTCATGCACCCCCCAAACCTAAGTACGACATATTTTCATAACTTTCATAAAACAGCTCATTCTTAAGACAACTCTCCTCAATTTATATTTGCGGGGGCTTGACAATCATGACCTTCACCAGATCATATTTGTAATTAATTTGGCTAGATAGCAGGTTTTCATTGAAACTGTTGTTCTTTGGCGGGATATGGGTTTCTATCATGTGTATTAGTTTTGTCTAATTGCAATTTTCCAGACTGTTGTAATACTGGTTGTGTGCAGCGCCCTTGTGATGACTTCGGTCATGTTACGGCGCTCTAAAAAATTGTCCAAAAATTATTATTATCATTATTATTATTATTATCATTAGGTAATTTTCTATTCAAAATTTCTCCGACTGCATCAGTTCTATCAGCGGAAAAGTGTGATGAGGGCGATCGAGTGGTGCAAGTCGCCCGTTGCGTCGACGTTGTCTCCTCTGAACATATGCTGTCGTTCTGGATTTTTCAATGCCTGCGGCTTCAAACTCATCAAAGCAATCTCGCTTGGATTTGATAAATGTTTTCAGTGATTTTACCGCTGCAAAAGCAGAGTTAAGCGTCCGCCAACCAACTGCAATAGCAACCTAAGATTTAATATCCTACGGAAAACAATCCAATAGAAATTATTCCTCCACGAATCGTTTGATAGGTGAGAATCAGCAAGCTGCACCGTAGTCTTTGGCAGCACTATGACAGGCCAGAACCCTTTGGAATATTCGAGAACTAACGCCACAGAGCCAAACGACTAATTTTGCATGATCGGACGTCATCATCATCCGACATCTTTCCGTCCATATATGAAATGTCCGATTCTCTGACATTCTTTCACTACAGTACATTAGCTTTAGTTTTCAAACTTTAGTTCCAGACAAAGACACACACACACGCACGCACCCACGCACACAGACAGACCTGGTCCCGTATGCTGAGAGCCTGTACACAGCAGCAGAGCGCGTGTGTCAGAGCCCCGCACCCCTCTCTCGCGTCACACAACGTCGTTTACGCTTCGGCGATATGTGCCACTGCCAGGCAGCGTTATCGATAACGCGATCATCAGCTTTGCTTTATTTCTCCCTTGAATTTCTGAGCTCTGCATTTGATCGACGTTCTTAATCATGTGTTAGGACATATATCCTGCATCTCCAACCAAACTTAACATTAAGTGCTTATTGCATGGCTGATGCCAAGGTTGTTGACGGCATGAATGCTTAGGGTGTCCTTTATCAGCTGCAACACACCTAGCGTGAGTGGCGTAATGGTGAAGCGTTTACAATTCTAGCATATAATATTTGGCTACAACTGAAACTAACTGTGTCAGCAATACTGACGGATCATATGATTGAGAAGGAAATGCATGAAGTGCTGAAGAAAAGGGCCAAGGAAAGGTCCGAGTGGAAAAGTTGGATGCCAGGGACCTTCCACGCGGCAACACACTAAAGATAGAGAGGTATAGACTAGTATAGCCAGACCTGCGTGCGCAGTGGCTCGCCCGTGCAGTCAGTCCAAGACTCGTCCAGACCTGACGTCTACACTCGTAGCCCCCTATGAGCGATGGGTGATAGGGACCCAGCTGGGCTGACTCTATCGCAGCGTCTGTCATCAACACACACACAACGTTCTAACCACTACACCAGGTCCAGCAGACCTCACAATACGTCTAAGCCTGTGTCAAGACATGGACATTAACAGAATAGACAAAAAAATGAAAAAAAAGACAGTCAGTTAGATGATAATGCCGTGAATGTGTCGTGGTGTAGTGGTACACTACACTACACCACCTACACTGCACAACCTGCACCACACCACCTGCGGGGTTTTTAGGGCCGGATACCCTTACTGACGCCAACGAAATAAACAATAATCGGGCACGGGGTTAGCAGCTATAGCGAAACTTCTGTGTTTAACAGCCATTAATAGCCCGTGTGAAAGCATTGATATTGACAAATTAGGCGATAAAAAGGCGGTTAGTTAGTTTTTTCTTAGTTTGAAGTCAAGTCATTTTTTATACAATCCTACTCTTATAACCTAGAACTCTTAGTACAGAGAGTCGGATTGAAAGCTTAATTTACTTTACTTTATGAATACAATGTAAAAACTGCAAAACACGAAATTTTTGCGTGCATGTCATTTTCGCTGATTTCACGAATTGAGCAAATTCACGAAAATTACATGGAGCAAAAATAGAGCTGCCGGAGCTTATATAATTAATGGGCAGTCCTCAACAACGCAAAAATTAAGAGCAGCAATATTTCTGAGACGCAAATCCGCAAAAATAACATGCAGCTAAAATTTCATGTTTTGCAGTATATCATTATGATTTCATTTGAATTTTTTTTTAGTTATATCTGACAAAACAATTTCAGCTTCGGCTTGTGCAGTAATAAAAAAGGGTTTAAACTCCGTTTCGGCATCAAATGGGAGGGGGTGTCTTTATATCAACTAAACCAATGTTGTTTGTGAATAATAATGTTCGTCCGCCTCTCAGTATCTTTATTGGTCTGTCTGCCAGTTTGTCCGCCAGCCCGCTTCTTCCTCTTCCGCTTACTTGTCAGGTTGTAAATGTGTATAGCGATCTGCACACGCCTAGTCTCTCTGTCTGCCTCTCAGTCTCCCTGTCTCCTTGTCTGTCTGTTTCCCTGTTTCCTCGTCTGACTGGCTGCCTCCCTGCCAGGTTTTACACATGTACGGCGGTCTGCGCAGACCCAGTCTCTGTCTCTCTGTGTATGTCTCCTTGTCTGTCTCCCTGTCTGTCTCCCTGTCAGTCTATCTCTCTGTCTCCCTGTCAGTCTATCTCTCTGTCTTTTTGTCTGCCTACCTGCCAGGTTGTACACGTGTATGGCGGTCTGCACGCGCCCGGTCTGCGCCAGCATCCACCCATA
>JAQIWG010007477.1:0-12291 GCA_034695025.1 Chamaedrilus cognettii
GTCTACCTACCGATCGATTGACAGGTGACTACTTGTATATCGTTTTGAAAATACAAGCCATTGAGCCGGTTGGTTTGCAAAAAATCCTAAATATACAGCCGGTATGCAATTAACTCTTTATTATATTACTGGCCGGACTTTTTAAATTTTACCTATTTAAATTAGCAATATATTTAGGGAAAATTGATTGAAGTTGAGATAATTAATATGACTTTTGGTTGCATGCAAACGTTTAGTGTACAAATCTGTTTTATATAAATTCTAAGTATGTCTTAGATGTGAAATAGATTTAAACAAGTTATTTCAGAGCAATAGATAGATATTACGTGACACTTGACCGGTTTTATGATATAATATAATTGATTTTAAACGTACGGTATTTTAAAGAGCTTTAGTATAATGAATTGCTTGTAGAAAATATATGTATATGGTTCCGTATTTTCATAGGAGGTGAAGCTCTATAGAACATCCAGAGATAGAGAAAGGTTAGTCACTTATTGATCGTTTAAATAGTAACTAAAAAGAGATTGAATATCTGCCATTACATTTATATTAATAACGCTGAACTGATACCAATTTGTTGTTATTAAATTAATTGCAGAGGTTACAATTGATTCATAATTCTTTACAATGGTTGATCTAGATTAAATTAACTTATTAAACACTGTTGCTTGTTTATTTTTCTCGCATTAAAAATTACTTAATTTTCATTTGGAGTTGAACATAGGCCTAGGCGTTCACCTTTTTCGGGGAGAGTGCCATAGTCTTTCTTTGTTGATTGTAGGTGCTTTGCACTGTGCTAGTATGCTCATTGCATTGTATTGAATTTTTGTATTATTTTAAGGAATAAACAAATCATTAAACGCAAAGATTACATAGCATCAAGTTGCGTCTAAATATGCATCAATCTTGAACCTATTTTTGTTTCAGCTTAATCATGTGTTAAATGTAAATCAGTCATTTGTGCACAGATACGACAATTTGGCGGAGTTGTACGCCCTCATCAACACACTCCAGTGTCTGGAAAAGGCTTACATCAAGGATTCTGTCACTCCCAAGGAGTAAGCGATATCTGGGGTAGAATTGCACATTATGGTACTGAAATGTGCGCATTGTTTCTAACAATTCACACTCACACGATAGGATGTAGGCCTATTATATGATATTGGATAGGAAATAGAGAGAAATGGTGTGTGAAAAAATATTTGATGAATATTGCAAAAAAATAGCATCAAATAGATGAAGTTTTCAGCTAAACTTTCTCTCGGAAACTTTTGTGTCTCTTCTGTGCATCTTTTTCGTATCTTTTATGTATCTTTGATGCATATTTTGGGTATCTTTTGGCCTATGTGAGAAAGAAATCAGGTAAATTTACATCACTAGATCCGATATTTGCTCGTCTGTGTTCAATAGGTACACTGCGGCCTGCTCCAAGCTGCTCGTTCAAATTAAGGCGGCTTTCAAACAGGCGCAGGACGAAGAGTACAAGACTCTGGATGAGTTTGTCAGGAAATGCAGGGTAGGTCCCTGAGTGACACACCAGCAGTGTTTCCATGTATAGCATTGCCATGCAGGCCACTGCGTCAAGTTGTAATTTAAAATTAAATTAGTTGTAGTTAGAGTTGCGCGCGTTCATAGACTGTGATGCTGTGTATTCTTGTATGATCGTGATGCCTGTCGCAGGAGCCGTAATAGTAGAATTGCAGAACTATTCAAATTTTTGCGTTTCGATTGGGCGTAAGCAGCGAAAATGGAGAAATGATTTTTGTAATCGTTATCTTTTGTGGAATGTTCATTTAGGTGTACATGCCGGGGAACAAAGATTGGCTTGCAGCCCATTGTTTCCTGTGCGAGTCGTAAAAGTCAACTAAAGAAGGGGGAGCTGGGTTCTGTGTTGGCTCTCTTGCACAGAAGCGGACAGCTTGTAGTCATTGCGCTGCACACGGTCCCTAAACCACAAAAACAAAATAAAAAACTGGTCTCATAGTCACTAGTCTGATTAATATTGGTGAGAGATGATGGAGGATGCACGTTTCACGCAGATGAACGTACCGGCGGCGATGGAGAGGATAAAGGAGGACAAGCCGATAACGATTCGCGACGATAAGGGCAACACGAGCCTCTGCATCGCCAACATTGTCTCCGTAAGGCTCCCTCGCTCCAGATCGTCTTCATCATAAGAATGTTTCAACAAAATGTGTTTGTTTATTTGGTAAACGGAATGTCAGCCGTGTGCCGTTACACACAATTCAAGTTCAAGTACAATTTTGAAAAAAATCCATTTCACTATGCAGTTGAATGCGCTATTAGTAGACTGGTGTTTTGATTGGTAGTCTTTCTTTATAAAACTTTAAATACTATATCTAGCCGAATGATATTGATAACTAGAAAAGTATTTAGCTATCGAATGAAAATTAAATAATGAAACATTGATAAATAGAAAAGTATGTAGTTATCAAATGATAATTAAATAGTGAAAACTGATACGCAATCGGTTTGTCTTTCCAATGAACGCATTTAAAAACTTGTTTTTATTTATTTATTTATTTTTAGGAGTTTTAACATTTTTAATTTTACTATTCCAGTTGTTCATCACCATTATGGACAAGCTGAGACTGGAGATCAAGGCGATGGACGAGGTCTGTGATTAACGGTTCATATTCTGTACCAGGAGCCTGTTTTTCTAAACATCTTGGACTAATTTTAGTCTTAGGATGTTCGTAAGAAAATCTGCTGGAAAATCGTATTTGAAACTGCACCGCCACGCGCATAGCAAGATGATGACGTCGTGGGAGTCAGCGAATGGATTAACATTTTTTACATCTGACTTGGAGAGAAAGTTAAAACACTTTCATGCTATTCTTTTTATAGTGTTGATAAGCTGTTTTGTGCAGAAATTTTAATACAAACGTTTGTCTGTGTTTAGGTCTGCCCTATTTGTCTGTGTATAGATCCACCCTGTTTGTCTATGTTTAGATCCACCCCGTTTGTCTGTGTTTAGATCCACCCTGTTCATCTGTGTTTAGATCCACCCTGTTTATGTTTAGATCCACCCAGATCTGCGTGAACTGATGGACACGATGAATCGCCTCAGTCTGCTGCCCGCTGACTTCGAGGGCAAGATCAAGGTCAACTCATGGTCAGTCAGCCTCATCAATGAAGGGTTTAGTGCATAGAAGTCCTCAAAACATGAATGAAATAAAATTTTGTTTGAGTATTGTGAATAAATGTCTGCATGTACTGTAGCCATCTGCGACGTCACTGAGAAACTATTTTCTGGTATTTATTTTGTTTCGGTTTTGGTTTTCTGGCTTTCGCTGAATTGTGTGTGAATGATGTACTGTTTGTTTTGAATTTGCCTAAGTGGCAAATAAAAACGATTTATATATTATGATCAAAAGTTCTATTCTTGGTAAGTTGTTGTTCCGTCATTCTCAGTTACAATTTGCAGGGTCATGTTTACACAGACAAGCGGCGTGGATCTATACACTAACAAACAGGGTGGATCTATACACGAACAAACAGGGTGGATCTATACACAGACAAACAGGGTGGATTTATACAACGACAAACAGGGTGGATCTATACACAGACAAACAGGGTGGATTTATACATGAACAAACAGGGTGGATCTAAACACAGACAAACAGGGTGGATCTATACACAGACAGACAGGGTGGATCTATACACAGACAAACAGGGTGGATCTAAACACAGACAAACAGGGTGGATCTAAACATAATGCGCCAAATATTATGGTCAGATGTGAAATACTCGCCAAATTTGAAACGAGCAGGCATAACATTGCGTGTGAAAATTGACTGTGATACCGTAGGCTGACGCCATTTTTAAAGGCTCAGTAGTTGCGCTATGACTGTTTTAGAAGAAGCAGACGTAACGCTGCGCATGTTTACCAGCGCTAACCTTAATCGTGATCATTTGCGCTGTGATCCTACCTGCCTTTGCTGATTGGCTTGCAGGCTGCAGACACTCGCCGGTATGCAGGCGTCGGACGAGTTGACTGAGACCCAGGTCCGTCAGCTGCTCTTTGACCTCGACTCGGCCTTCCAGGCCTTTAACCGCACCCTCCACTGACCACTCAGCTGACCGCTCAGCTGACCGCTAGGCCGACCGCTAGATTGGCACCGATCATGCCGCGCTACTGCTTGGATGAAAACATTTAGCCCGAAGTGTAACACTAGAGAAAATTGAATCTGCTAGGGAACTTTACTACAAGTTGTGTTATGGATATTTACGAATATTGACTAAGCGTGGGATTGTTAATATAATTCATGATGAGTTTAGGGTTAGCTAGGGATAGGTTGGGTTAGGGTGGAAATTTGAAGCTTGTTATAATTTCGTCTACTCTGACGTTTGAAGGTGAAATTTGATTATTTTATTGGTTGGTGTCAAGCGTCCTTGCGCAGATTCAGTCGGCAAAGTCAAGTATAGTTGGCAGCATTGCATAAAAAACAACTCAAACTAACCCAGCCTTTTAAACCCTCGCTTCTTCCAACTTTCAGCTTATTTGACTCCACTTCTTCCCAACCTTCAACCGGCTACAATAGCTATAAACCTAGAATGTTATAGAACCCTTCCTAGAAAAGCTTGGAATCTCAACTAACATTGCCTAATTTAGCGCTATCCGCAGTAGAGACACAGAGGCTTAGAAATTATAAAATAAAAATGCTCTGCTTTTGCTACTACCTTGTTACTTGTAGGTGTGGCAGCGATGATTACCAATTTTCAGTGATGCGGGAACTAAGTTTCCAACCATACCCTAGCTAGCTTGGCGTAGGCGTCAACCTAGCTCTGATCTTTAATTAACCTACGCTAACGCTATCCCTATGCCCGGCTGTAGTACACGCAGCATTTTTGTATTTAGGGGTACCGAATCTATAGGAGGTGTCGTCAACTATAGTTGAATTTGTTGGTGAGCATCCATGCCAAATTTGCCGCTCGGTCTAACACAGAACATTTGATTATATTTTGTATATATCGATTATATGCTTATTCATCGAGGATGAATAAGGATCTGTTGTGTATATTACATAATGGATGGGCTGAACTGTTAGGGATTATAGACATACATCCTTATATTGTAGCAGAGTTGTTTGAGTATGCTTGTAAAAGCCATCTAATGTTTAGGCTATAATTAAGTTTACCATCAAGAGTCTATTATGACAATTTGTTTGGTGTACATTTTTTACATGAAATTGGTGTAAAAGGGTTGGTAGTAAAATTATCATCTAACTATTACAGGATCTATGTCTAAGCTAGAGGTGAAACCTGTAATGCAGCTTATTTCACAAGTATTTGACAGATATGACCGAGACAAAAACAATATTTTATGATGCATTAGACAATATAGATGACAAGATTGTTTCGTTTTGCGTAACTGGATAAAATTTTATGAAGGACATAAAGAAATGCTTTGGCTGGAGATGTTGTAACACAAGTTAAAATAGAATAGTCGTATCTAATTTGTATGGGAAATAATTTTTGTAGTATTTGTTCTAATCTTTCCCAAATTTGTAGAAGTTACGTGATGAATTTGGTCTGTGAATTGAATAGTCAATTTGCTAATTGTGTAATTCTACGGTTTAAAATTAGCTATACTGGTGATAGCTATTATGTTTCAATAAGTTAATGCAGTTTATTTTCAACAAGATGCTAAATGACTTATATCGGTCTTTTGGGAACACTGTATTTAGTGATGATCGTTTGAAGGTCTTTTTGGAAACGCTGCATTTTGTGATTATTATTTGGAGGTCTTTTGGGAACACCGTATATAGTGATTATAATTATTGAAGGTCTTTTCAGAACACTGTGTTAGCGATTATATAATAAAAAGTAAGGATAATACAAAGTCTTTGAGTTTGAGAGCAGTGTATTTGTCATTATTATAAAATCTACATTGCATATAACGACAATCTCGATAACAGCTAGCATCCAATCACATAGAAGGCACTGTGTTATTCAAAGTATAAATAAATAAATTCATCAAAATCGGTCGGTTTTGAAGACATTAAACAATAAACAGTAAGTAACAGTACTATTAAACTTCTAACGTTCTTCTAAAGTTCCAGAGACGAAGCACTCCTTATAAATACTGATATAAATAGCTTGGTAGACACATACAAGGCTTAAATAAATAAATACTGTCCGAAACATTGAAATCGGCGTCATTTATCAGCTTGCAAAATCACTGTTTCCTAAACCTTACGTAGTTATTTAAAACAATTATAATGTATCCGTAAGAGCCATTATTTTGAGATAAAACAAAGAGTTTGAAACACAAGAATTTGAGACACTAACAAGCGCTATAAAAAATGCATTCTACTTTGCATTAGAAGCAATAAGCTAACATCGGTGAATGGATAACATGCCAGTCAATATTACATTTGAACGGTGTTGTGGTTCTAATTGCCTTGCATAGTACAAATTCAATTACCATCAGATTCATTCACTATAGATTAGCCGTTCTTCTTTTTAAAGGACGGTTTCTGAATTATTTGAACAAACTTCAGTAGCATACAAACCTATTGCAATATTGCTCAAATATTTAGATTTGACAGAAATAAATAAGCTTGAGTAGTTTATAAAACACGCAATATAAAACCACATTGCAGCATCTTAATGATATGATACCATAATGGCCTGAAAAGTTTTCAGTTATTCTTCTGGTTTCCTTCATTCATAGAAATGACTTTCAAAAAATACTAGGGCCGTGTTTTTCCATCTAGTGTTAAAATTTAAATCCGAGATTTCTGCAAAAACCAATCACATGGCGCTAAATCAACCATAGATCACGCGTTCAGCACGCTCGTTGGGTGTGGTGACGTCATGACCTCGGACTCAATTTTAACACTCGATGGAAAAACTCAGCCTTGCTGTAATAAGAAGAAGAAGGCCATGATAACATTGCTACGTGCCAATAATGTATAAGATTGTGTTTTGGGTTCAAAATATTTAAACAACATTTCACGTGATACATTATATGGATTTCAAAAGGGTTTGAGTTTTATTCAGCATGATGGCACGCATATTCAAATAACAATTCAAATGTGAATAAAAAATCTAAAAAAGAAAAAAAAAAGGCTAGTGCGCAGGCTTGGCAGATGATCAAGCATTGCATTGCAATTCAAAGTGTCACCAAAATATATGGGAATATAGAGAGCTGTGATGATTACATTTATTTCAATAAATATATTTATCACCAACAAGTAATGGATAATTCGCAAATTCATACACTTTGAAGAATAATTCCGAATTCGAAAATTTGACACACCAACTTTTCTCACGAAATGGACTCAAACTATTTTTTTATGGACTCGAAGTCATGAATCCTAACAACGAATTGACGATTACAACAGAATGAGATATTACAAGTTATGTTTAAAGAAATAAATAACACTAATTCATGATTGTCACTACAACGAAGAATAAATAAATAACTTAAGAACTTCACAAATACACTTAATAACTTACACACCGAATAATAGTCTTTCACTTAGGATTGGACAACAAGTTCATACCATGTGCTGAAGTCCTGATAGGCCTAGATGCATTATAGTTGACTCATTGTTCATGACGTCTCTTAGGCTACATAACACAGGTCATATATAGCATACAAAGCAAAACAAACGCCACCTGGTGCGTTAAATTTGATACCATTCTAAGCTTTAAGATGTCGCTCTAGAATAAATCCTCCAATGCGAAAATAGAAACATTTATGCAAGGAACAAGTGTTCAGGACTTCAAAGATATGATTTAGAGGGTTCAAAATATGGCCCAAATTGTGGCTCAAATAACCTAAAAAGATTTTCGCTGCGAGCCTTGAATGTTTAAGATTTGTGCGGCTTGTGAATGATGAATGTTTCACTTAAACCCGTCGTTTGATACAAAAAATTGGACACTACCCGGTAGATTTGTCGGTCTCCAGTTTAGTAGTCAAATCACAGATTTGCTGTCAAAAATTGAAACAGATGAAAATTGTAGGACTCCAAAAAATAAGAATATCTGAGCCAGTTGACTTGAACGTTGTTCGTCGGCTATACTTCGAAAGCATATCGTACTCATCACACGGTTTTGCAACAGTTCACTGTCAATGCCCAAAAGCATCAGATTTGGAATCCTTCCAATAATTGGAAAACAATGCAATTCTTAAGAAGCAGATGTCGCAGGTACACTACACTTAAAGTACAGTTACATTTGATGTTCAGCGACGATTCCCAGCCATGTTTCCGGAATCGGACGTTAAACACCTAAATGTGTGCTTTTCGCATGTTTTAACATCGTGTTCCCAGCATAATGTAGGCTGTTAACATACGCCGGAAACACGCATGCTCAAAGATCGTGTTCCAGGAACACACGTGTTCCAGGATTCTGTTCCAGGATCGTGTTCCAGGAACACGCGCGTTCCCGGATCGTGTTCCAGAAACGCAAGTGTTCTGAACACGGCTGTAACTCCCGACGTTGAACATCAAATGTAACTGCACCTTTAGACCTTTAGTCCTTACTGGTACAATCGCAATCGATATTTACTTGCTTGACGACTTCCTCCCAAAGATCGCCGTCAAGTGGGATCCATCGCACCTTTCGATTATGATGAAGGCGAAGAAAGCGACTGTGCTTAGGGCAAACCAACTTCAGAACTTTGATGTCGTATGTCTTCGGCACGCAGGTATAGCTAAGCACCTTCCGCTTATCGTCGCAGGTCGGATTACACTCCCCGCTCCGTACGTATCGCGGGTAGAATTCCTCATCGTTCTCGTTCAAATCCGTGCAGCGTTCCTTCAGCCTGCACTCTGGCGGCGCAAAGCGCGTCGGATTTGTGCCGTTGACGTTGCGAGGAGAGTCCTCGCACGCTTTGTTCTCGTCGCCACGACGGACGCGGGAGGGCCGGTACCAGAGATTGAAGCTGCGAGAGATCTGTTCGCCGTCGCAGTAGACGCGGCCCGCCGATAGCTCGATAAATTCAACTTCGCTGGATTCCTCTTGGGTTAGTTCTCGAAGGATCTGATGGGAGTGTCGTCTGTGTCGACGTATGGAACGAGACTCGCAGTGGTGGACGCTAACGATGGCAATGAGTAGGCAGAGGCAGAGCACGGTGGCTGCGTGATCCATGGACGCCTAGAACCAACAGCGGCAATCTCTTTAGGCCTATTCGCCACTTGGCAGAAACCGAAAGCAAGCAATTGCCAAGCCAAATAAGCCTACCAGGCCTATTATAGAATATGACGGCCTGGTGTTTTATGTATTTGACGAAATCACTTGCATCTCGTACGTAACGTGGGCTGCGTTACCTGCTGCAAATATTGTAAATTTGTGCAGGCAGACTGTTTGGCTTTGCATGCTTTTGTAGCCAATATAGTATATTACTCGTGTGCATGCATGCTTTTATAGTCAATAATTTTATTGCATAATGCTTGTGCATGCTTTTGTACCCAATATTGCATGTTGCTTGCGTATGCGTTTGTATCAATATTGCATATTGCTTTTGTATGCTTTTCAAGCGAATATTGCATACGACCAACGTTATTAAAATGTCATAATGTTGTAAGCGTGTACATACATAGGCCTACATCTGTTATTCTAAACGAACGGCTCCGTTCGACCAGTGGAATAATTAAAATTACAACAATGTTTGAACTGTAACGCGCGTGAAACAATGTTTTTCAAGCTGCATATTCCATAGGCCAGATTAGTTGAGATTATACTAGCCGAGTTAGTACTTATTAATACTTATGAGTTTATAGTAACCGATTAACTGATAAAGTAATGGAAACTTAACTAACTTACCGGTAGGCCTGAGCGCACCCCTGTCATGTCTTGTCCCTCGGTTGGACGTATTCTTCCTGACGCTGTTGTATTTTCTTTATATATATCAAATTTTTCTTTCTTATATATATCAAAGTCTTGTTCAATTAATACTCTTTCGCTTTAAACTAATTATTCAAGTAATACTGTGTCACTGAACTTAAACCTATTGTTTAATACCGCCTCAGTGTATCTAATGTTTAAATACAACAGCGTCACTGAACTTAACCCAATAGCTCAATACAAGTATAACCACTTCTATATTCTGTGGTATAACTGCACATAAACCACCGCAACAATATCTGTATAACAATAAAGCCGTAACAAAATCTGTTAAGACTAAGTATTACACAAGCGCGAGCTGCGACGATCGTTATAGCAAACGTGATCGTGCTGTGAACATTCGACCTCGTGTCTGTACTTTTATAGGATCCACCGGCCACTTGACGACTTGAAGCGCCAACGCCTCGAAATCCCCTTGACACCCAACCAAGCCACGAGACATCCGATGCAGATTTATAGCGGTTGTAAGCCTATCCTCTGATTTAGGCCATTGTTATCTGTGATAATCAAGCGTCGTTGGAGATTGAAAGTAGACATTCGAGATTATAACAGACTGTCTTAGGTGGTCTCCCAGCTGTGGTTATGTGTGCCGGTGCACTGGTTAGCCTAAGCATGCACGGCTTATTTTCTACAGTAACGAAATTTGGAATTTGTCGAATGGAATTTTTATGCATGATTTTTTACTTTTTTATTTGATTGATCGATTCGATAAGAGAACAGATTTTGATGGATAGATGCACTTTAAAATTAGCTGCGTAAATATTCACGGTTGAGTTGATTGCTAAGCGATAAGTTAACTCAAATAAATCCTCGGATAATTACAGGTCTAATTGAGAGAGTATGATTTGGTTTAATTCAGGTTTTTGTAATACTGTAGCCCTATCCACAATCCATTTTAAAAGGTGCATTAATAACCAAAATTTGACATTTGCGCTAACGGCAAGTTTAGATCGGTGTAGATGTGCTGTTGAATTGAAGATCGTGCATCATAAAGCCGAATAAGAAAGACGTCGTGTCAATTTGAGCAGCCTAAGTTTATCAACGGAATACTAGGATAATTATCCATAACTTCATGAAATCTGCTCCATAGGGCGAGGCTGAAGTTTGAATTGCATAATATTAGTAGTGCTAGCGATGCGAGAAACCTAGTAACACGATGGTTGTTTTGGATAAATAAACATTGGAGAGCATTGGGCTGTGTCTAACCGTTCGAGTCTGTTATTTGTACCAAGTCGTTACTATTGAATTGCGGCTAGGGAGTAAGGGCGCCTTCGATTTAACTGCCACGCCTATGCTCTAATAATTATGACAATAAGCAATTTCGTTCCCGTCTTGGTACTTGTAGCCTACGTGGCCAACGCCTAAAAAAAATATATCGATCAAGCTATAGGTGACAAGTGGGTCTATAGTAACGCGTCAAAATATTGCAGAGAATACCGAACACTTACGCACTTAGGCATAATAGCGTGCATAAAATGGCCGAGTGGTCTAAATCGCGGACTTCGGATTGCGAATGTGGCAGAGTCGGTTCGAACCCGGCCGCGGCAAAAGATATCGAGTCACTTC
This sequence comes from Chamaedrilus cognettii, assembly GCA_034695025.1. Taxonomy (NCBI): domain Eukaryota; kingdom Metazoa; phylum Annelida; class Clitellata; order Enchytraeida; family Enchytraeidae; genus Chamaedrilus; species Chamaedrilus cognettii. The sequence goes on from JAQIWG010007477.1 coordinate 11,452, forward strand.
GTGCACCCTTGGCAAAGGCGCTTGATTGCGTCAGCCCTGCAAATAATCATCCATTAGGGTGGAGTGCAGTAGAGCAGTTGAAGTTGAAGTAATATATGTTGATACTGGACCAAACAACCAGCAGATATCCTAGCCTCTGAGTCCAGGGCCTACATTAAAATATGGGCTCCATTATGCAAACAATATGGGACTTCGCTTTTCTGACGTTGCATTTAAAATAATCCGCCCAAGATCACGTGGATTAGAAGCCTACACTGTAAGTTCACGCTTAGCGTTATTCTGGCGTTCTTAAGATTGTTGTCAAGATAACGGTCGGATACTGTTGACGATAAATCTAGACGCTAAGTTTCTCCCCGTTCTCTGTCGCATTAATTATTTGCGTTTAAATCACCAATAACTCAAGGAGCAATAAGCGTTCATCAAGCAGCTGCGGTGGTCTGATTGGGATGTAGTCTGAAATCAGTTCTAATTACATGGTTTGACCTATATTTTTGATTGCATAGGAATTCGCTCCGCGAGGAGCAGGATCTAGGTCATGATGCTCGTTGATATGGTCAGGGGAGCATGGGGGCCAAGCCCCCACCAGGCTGGTGAACGAATTGATCTGATCCCTAAGAATTTGATAAAAGTATGAAATGACAGAGGCCCACAGATAAACTGCAGGCTAAATGAGATTCTGTTTGAAAGATTGGACACATTTCGAATGCAGACTTTCTTGAGAATTCCCCCCCTCCTAGCCCCCCCCACCCCCGTCGATCCGCTCGTTATTCAGTGTCAGACGACGCTTAGTTTTTGTGATTATTACCCCCCCCCCCTCCTCCCCTACTTGTGCGTTTTCTC
>JAQIWG010007478.1:0-12290 GCA_034695025.1 Chamaedrilus cognettii
GTTCAATTGTCCACCCGTTTAATTGTCGCCGTTCAATTGACGCCCGTTCAATTGACGCCCGGTTAATTGACACCGAATCACTCACACTATGTATACATAGTGCGAGTATGAACTTTTGTAAGAATTCTTTGGAATCAGTGATAGAACCGGAATGCTTAAAAGAGCCAAGTGATGAATGGGCATGAAATAAATGCAAATATTCAAAACGAAATCTATAAAAGAAACTGTGATCAGATTCTTCGTTATCCGACTGCAAAGCAAAGACTACAGTGACCGACAAAGAACTGTTTTTGAGACCGTTGCAAGACTGAGGCCTCATTCAGGAAGCGATCTTATGACAATCTTAGTGCTACGATTGTCTTAAGAGAATCTTATGAAAATCTTATCTTTTTTATTGGAAACGCCGCTCAGTCGCGCGCGAACCGAATGGTGACGTCACAGCGGTCGGCGAATGTATTTTATTTGTTTTAAATTTCAGTTAGGATAAAATTTCTGAAAATGTTAAGAAATGTACGTAAATGAGGCACCAGGTCTTAAAGTGACACACGTAGGTAATAGTGTGTCCAGAGAGGCAAAAGTATCGCGTTCTGCAACCGGTGCCGATGATTCATTAAATTATTCTTCGCCAAGATTAGTAATGATAATTATACTGCATGTGTGTATGTTTTATCTACACTTTTTAATGAATAAAAGTTCATAGTCCTTGTTTAATAGCGTTGAGCTATAGCGCCGTAACATGATCGAAAGTCATCACAATGACGCTGTACACAATCAATATTATTCCAATAGTTGGAATAATATTACACGTTAATATTCTATAATAGTTGGTTGATGAACCCTCTACACAGCAGTTAAAAGCATTTTTCAGATTATAGGAGGACCATTCCACTAGCAGCAGCAGTAAATACAAGAATAGAAGGAAGGTGCACGGCATGTTTCTACGGACTATACAATGTCATGTAGGCCTACAGTACACTAGCATATATCTGATGTAAACCTCAGATAGCGCAAAAATCCAACGTAGGCCTAACATTAAATTAATTAATTAATAGTTATTAAACTATTTTCTTAATTGTTGCTTGCTGCTTTCCGAAAAAAGTTACTTGACTTGACTTGAGTGATATGGCAGGAATCGGCGGCTGGAGTCGAGGTCAAGAGGACCGTGCAGTCCACTGATACGTCTAAGGGCGAGATTCTTAGTCATCACTGCTTTTGCTAATCTTTTCGATAAACCAACGGTTTTTCCCCCCCTGCCCATCACTTGAAACGGAATATCCCGCTCCCATATCAACTCAGTTATCAACTTTCCGATCTCGATCTTGTCCTTCTCCTCAACTCCTTCTGCAACTCCCATTATCACAATATTTGTTCTTCTTTTCTCTTCTTCAACTGATCTAATCCTTTTCTCACGTCTTCTACGTCTTTCCTACCCGCCAAATCTGACGTCATCCTCTCAATTTCTTTCTTCATATCTTCAACATCCTTCCTCCCGACTGAGTCCTGTTTCAACTGCCGCAATCTTTTTCTTACTTCCTCCACCTCCTTCTTATTCGCCAATTCTACCTTCATTTGCTCCAGGTCCTTCCTCATCTCCTCTACTTCCTTCTCCAACATCAAGTGGCTGGATTTCACCTCCTTTAATTCCTTCCTCAGTTCTTAATTCTCTTTCTTGAAATTCTTGTACGCTTGCTCGATCAGGTTTTCACATTCCCTACAAAACCACTTGTAACCCGCACTTCTCTTGACCTTCGTACCCCTCCCCACTCACTCCGACACACTTGCAGTGGAACCATTTTCCACGATTGTCACAACTGACTCGCTTATCTTTCTCCTTCACCTTCTTGCTGCAAGCACCGCACGAATCAGCCTCCCGAGCTTCATCCGCTACGACAGACATCTCCAACCTCGTCAACAGCAACTCAATCCTCCCCAAAAGCACCAGCGAAAATCCACTCGTACCATCTAGGTCTATATAATAGTCGCAAATTGGACTATGCATTTTGACTCCAAGCAGAGGTGCCGGACCATTGAGGTGCCGAGATGGGTGCACGCAGTGGTCGGCTGTGTCGGTGAGACCGACACAGCCTGCATCCCTTTAAACCCAGGCCTTTGGAACATTTTTCGATGCTTTTTGTTCAATGTAGTTTCTTACATTTATTGACAAAATTTAATTATTAATCGAGGCCCAAAGAGTAATTCATGGCTAGCTATGTTACATCAAAGGACGACCAATCAGCAGAATAGTTAGCCGCCATTCGTTTAACTCGACTATTCTAACCTCTGATAGGTCGTGGATGTAATATCTATTAATACACAGCTGCCAGCTGCTGTCGAAGATGAACTCAGCGATAAGTCAATCGGGCGCGTTTTGGCCTTCATGAAAGATCTTTTCCACTGGCGGGTTCAACTTTTTTGGAAGGATAGTCTAAACCGTTGGTTTATCGAAAAAATTAACAAAAGCAGTGATGGCTAAGAATCCCGCCCTTAGCTGACTGGAATTATGTAGGGTGACCAGAGTGACAACAATTCAAAAATTTGATAAGGTCCAACGTTATTAAACTTCTAGAAAAATGATTTCTATTAGGCCTACTTATTTTAAGACAGCGTTCGATTAACTATGTTGTACAATTAGCCAGGCCGTGTTAAAAGAGTTATTTGGTCCAGTGCAGCGTTCTTAATATTGCCCTCCGCAGTGCAGCAACCGACAGTAAGAGTTGATTCTATAGACGTACCTTTGTTCCAACCTTTACCTTTGCTTAGTAGACAATTTAACAGCAGCCCGTAGCTGCCATTCGAAGAAGCATTTTGTTTGGTCCATTTAAATTAATATAGAAGTCATTAAATATATACGATGTAATAGATTTTCAGCAAAATTATTTTTATCCACGCTGAATTCAAATCAATTCGTTTAGTTTTGTAATTTATAAACATATTGCTTGTTTTTCGAATGGCAGTGAAGGGCTGCCGTTAAAGTCAGTTTCTTAGCCAGAACTTTGCTTAGCCGGGCGTAAAGGAACGTCTATACAATCCACTCTAAATGTTGGTTAAATTTTTTTTATAACATGGCGTTTGTGTCGGCTATAAATTTTGTATTTACTGGCTTAAAATGAACTAACCAATTCATCACCAAGTTGAATGCAGCATCAAGTTGAAGGCAGCATCTAGTTGAAGTCAGCATGAAGCTGAAGTCAGCATTAAGTTTCAAAAAATGAAGACAAAGCTGAAAGGAAGCACTGATGAAATCAATATTTAACGACTAGAACGATCCCACCATACATTTTCAGATTTCTTCATTGAACCTTGTAAACTAGAAACATTTGTTGTAATGAAAGTCGCCCTTGTATCGTCATGAACCAAATGCAGTGAGCTTACTGTAGAAGTAGGATATTAGTGAATAAATCAATACAGTATTATAGTGTACTTATAGGCTTTTGTCGCCGTTGCTTGAAGAAGAAGCTGCATCCTAAAGGAGGGAAATATTTTGTTGCTGTTCAAAAACATTTAAAATGGAAATTGATAAGAAAATGTACATGCAGTCACAAATAACCAATTTAAAGTCAGTCAAACTTGTATTCACATATCCTATCCTTACCATTATGCCATTATACAAAATGTGCTCAGGATATTGAAGCGTTCATGTGATTAAGCAACTGTGTCAGCAAAGATGATGATAAGTGATGATGATGATGACAAAGGCAATTGAAAGGCATATGTGCATGAAACATTTCATGGTTAACTGAACAAAGAACAAGAAACAAGCACGACGCTTGTAAATGTCACCAGTGACAATGTTCTAAAACTCTTCGCAGAGACAGAGATTTTTAATTGCGTCCTCATCTTCGCAAACTTTCGCTGCTTCGACCGAATCGCAGGTACCAGTTGTTTCCGAACGGCTAATCCGCGCACAACAATCATCAACACCCTTGACACTATCCATCCTTCCTCCATCATCAACTAAGCCATCAAACTCCAAGGTACGAGTAGCAACGGCAGCACCATCCACAGAACGTCCTTCAACTGAACCCTCAGCATTTTGAGTCTCCAGATCCCACTGCTCTCCCGCATCAATCACATCCAAGATCTCCTTGTTTTCCACAACGCAGCAACTTTCAGCTCGTTCCACAATGCCATCGCTGGAAAGCCCTCCAGGTGGGTCTACAGAATCCTTGCCAGAACTCCCTTCCACCGCGCCCTCTGAGCTCTTGCTGGAGGAGCCCAAGGTCACGACTGCCTTGCCAGCATGCACTTGATTGGACATCGGTGCTTCATTTATATACTGAAGTTCTCCAACGAGTCGAGCTGAGGACCAGTCAACTTCGTTAAACAGTCGAAGAGACCCATCCAGGACGTTCCAGCTGGGCGGAATGTGGAGAACAACAAATTTCCCTTGTGTCGACGCATTGACTGAGTCCATAGACTTTGCTGGCTGCTGAGCTTGCAATGCGCTCAACGAAACATCTTGTGGTTTGAAGACATCGGAAATTAAATTTCCTTCGTCCATCATTTCTATTTTGATCGAATCGACTGAGTGATTCCTAGCGTGTTCCGACTTGTCGGAATTCTCCAATAAATCAGTAAAAATTCCAGTCCTACACTTTGCCGTCTCAATACAAGAGACTTGTGCTTGTTCAGCTTCAGAAGCTCCTGCTTCAACAGCAGTTTGCATTTTCTTAGAATCAGCTGATATTCCACCCAGGGTGACATCCCTCGATCTGGTTTCCGATACTTTCTGGTGGTTTTTACATCCTTCTGGAACACATCCACTTTCTTGCAAGATATCATCTACTTCTCTATCAACAGAAGTTGATTTCTGTATGACGACATTTTTCCCTGATTCTCCCAAAGCAATTCCTCCTTCTCCGCTACCACTGATGTTCATTGCAACATACCCGAGCATCTCCAAGTTGTACGAGAAACTGTCATCAACCAATACATCGCCTGCAGGGTCTCCATCTTGGTTCTTATCTTCTTCATGGCTGCCATCATGGTTTATCTTCTCGCAGTTGCCATTTTTGCTACTCTCCTCATGATCGCCACCCTTCGAGACAAGTTCGTTCCCTCCATCACACTCCAAGCCATCACCGTCCTTACTGACTTCATTATTATTATCAACATGAAGCCAGTTGCTGAAAGCATCGCCATAACCGCCCTCATCATTACCATCAATGAACGAAGCACGTGATTGGCCAACCGTCGTGCGAGGGTTCTGCACGTAGACGAGGCTCCCAGTTAGCGCGTCAAAGCCAAGATCCGCGATGTCAACCGTCCCAAACTGCTGAGCGGAAGTGTCGACATCATAGCCATTCCGGTCAACATCGTCATTCAAGTCTTGTTCCAGTTCTTGCTCAGCCAACGGCTCCATAGATATGCTCGCAGGAGGTACAGCGGTCGATGATCTGCGCTTGTTTTCCAGTCGCCTTTTGTCACTGCGAGCAGCGGCCGCTCTGGATGGTCGCAATTTCTTTGCTTCCCTCGTCGGTGAATCATTGGAGGAAGGAGCTTTTCGTTTTTGAGCGACGGACACTCGCGATGATCTCTTTGATCCTCTTGAAACCTGTGATGAAATGAAACAAACACAAAAAATACTAAGACATCGTTTTTAACATTAAATTGTGAATAATATTGTAATTTCAAAACATTTTAACAATTAAATTTTAAAAGGCACGGTATAGTATAATCAGTAATGACAAATTCTATAAATTAACTTATTTTAATACCGACCTGTGACAGAACAGCATAAAAATTTATCAACTCCAAGAAATGTGCCGTAGGAAAAGAAGAAGAAGACAGAGCGAGAAGAACTAACTTCTGCATACGTACAGAAAAAGACGGACTTAATTGATTTTAGCACAAAGAGCTTTAGTACTTCAAATCCACGTCAATCCAAGTGGGCATTAACCTAGTCCCCAATGAAACTATGCAGTGCAAAATTGCAAAAAAGAGATCATTGGTAGGGTTCAGTTTAGCCGTGACAAAACATGCTTAGCGTCACACGTGATCCCTCTAGAACAGGCAACTGCTCAATTTGTATCAAACCATAATTTAGCATAGGCCCTACTACGCCTGCTAAACCTAATACTAGTCATTGGGGTCCGTCCCGATATGATGCACAATTCATAAAATATAGTTTAGGTTATCAAAAGAGGTGCCAGAAAGCTGTTCAGCTAACTCAAATCAGTTTCACCACAAAGTGACTTCCGTGCTTTCACTCACGTTCTCAGTGCTCTGCTGCTTCGCAAGACTCGACCCCTGTGCGCTGTTCGACGAATCGATTCCATCTTTATCATCGTCTCCAGCGGCGTCACTCGCGAGCTCGTACCGATACTCCGAAGAGGTGTCATCGCTGTCAAAGTCTGTGGGATCCGCAGGCGAGGAGGCGTGGTCTACGGGCGAGTGGGTATGGTCTACGGGCGAGTGGTTGTGGTCTATGGGCGAGTTGGCTGGACTTGGGGGCAAGGAGGAGCCTGGAGGGTGGAGGATCTGCTCGGTGAGGTCAGCGCTCTCGTAGCGGATCGTCTGAAGCCGATAGTAGCCGTCCTCCTGCTGTGTGTATCTGTGTACGAAATGTAGCAGACTACTGCAATTAACTGTAAAAAGTGTAACAGACTAATGATAGATTCGAGCTAAAACTGAGCACTGGATCAGCGTAATGGGAATCACTCAGGCCAAGAAATGCTTTCATATTTATTTAAGCCTATTTTAAGGTATACTTAATGCCTCATTGGTTTTCCTGTATTATAGTGAAGAAAACTATCAAAAAGGCTTCAAACGGCACAATCTTGCTCATTCATTTTAAATAAAATATCTGACTATAGGTCACAAAGTCTCAAAGTCCCGAAGTCTCAAACCCCAAAGTCGCAAAATGCATTTAAACTAAAATATCCAACTAGGAGTTAAGAAATACTTTTATTGATAATTCTGGTGCAACTTTAGCTCAATGGATTACTGACATTCTTTAAACCATTTAATAGAAATATTACGTATTACCTATGTGCATATAGTAGACAAACAAATATAAATTAAAATAACCGAGAAAAAGCTTATAAAGACAAGATAATCGTCACAATAACCAGGTTTCTCTCAAACACATGACATGTGTCACACACACACAGTAGTCCTACTCCAACCACACTACGCCTCAGTAATCCAACTCCAACCTCAGCCTCAACCTCTTAATCCAACTCCTACACCTCAGGTAGCGCCGCACCTGAACCGCATGTGTCCGGCGGGCCACTTGAGCTCGTGCTTGCGCCTCAGGTGATTGGTCAATCTAGAGCCTCGCCGGAACTTGCCCCCACACATGTGACAGACGTACTTGCGGGGCTCCCCCTAACAAACCAATTAGGCGCGTTCGATACATTTGTATCGCATGTAAATTTACATTATTTCAGGCGCAATGAAGCAAAGCAGCCATTTGTTTCTCCGTCACGGCGCAACGCAGCCATTTCCTGCTATGTGCCACTAGCCTGGTGTACATCCACTAGCCTGGTACCCTGCGCCATTAGCCTGGTACCCTACGCCACTAGCCTGGTACAATGCACCACTAGCCTGGTGCATGTCGCGTCGGTGCAGACTCATCTCCCAGCCGAAGCGCGTGCGGTGCGTGCAGTGCGCGTCTGCGTCGCACTCTATCCACACCTCGGCGTGTGTCTCCTCATGGCGCCGCAGGTCCACCGCAGACTTGGCCCTGCGATAACAACAACAATAAAAACAATGGCAATGGCATGGCAACCAACGGTAAAAACCTTATACATAGAATGCGAGCGGATTGAATTTAGTGAAACATTTAAAGTCTGTGAGCAAATTGAAAAGTAAAATAGAATGATTTATTAAGGATTTCTAGCCACAATTTGACAGCACGATGCGTTGTATGTTACTAGATTTCATTGCATAAAAGTTGCTAATTGAATGAAAAAGCTGAAAAGCATTAGTTGTACACAAAACATCACTGTAACAGAGCAAGACGACAAATAAGGATAGTCTGACACATACAAACAAAAAGAAACTACGAATGCTTGCACACAACAAGCACAAAACCTCCAGGATATGCTCAATCGGCCATCTATTCCATTTATCAAACTACTTTAAAATAAAGAATAGTGCGAGGGCAGCCTGGCTCACAAGTAGGCACACAAGGGATAATGCTCACTACCATAGCGTCACTACTGTAACGTAATTACTGTAACGTAATTACTGTACATTACAGTCTGTGATCACCTGAAACGTCATATCAATCAAAAGACCACTCACAGATAGGCGCATGTGGCACACTTGAACGGCCGGTGCTCCGAGTGTCGGTAGCGGATGTGTGTACGAAGGTTGCTGCGCGACGGGCACGTCATGTCACAGAACGAACACTTGTAGTGACTCACTGGTCAGCATACACAGTGAATGAAAACGCTGCAAAAGCTTTAGTTGTACAAAAACATAAGTTTATCAGAGTAGAATGCTAAATAGCGATAATTTAATACATGCAAACAATAATTGAAAAAGAAATCATTATTTCATTCATTGTGTTTGTTTTGTTCTCTTGTTGTTGCTTAACAGGCACTGTAGTGTAGTAGTTGCGGCATCGGACGAGTCCAGAGGAACTGGGTTCAAGTCCCCGCGCCGGGAGCTATGAAATCATGCGTTACAGGCCCTTCAGCAAGGCTACTAAACAGACAAGTGTTGCTAGCTGAAAAACCCCATTTCAAATCATAATCTATTTAGCTGGCGTCAGGAAGGGCATCTGATAGTAAAAGTACAACTCCTGCAGTCCTCACCACGGCACAAATCGTCTAACCCGTGTGAAAATACGAACAATAAGAGAATAGACGACAGAGAAGGCGGTTAGTATAAATTCTTAATACAGAAACAAGGAAGGGGAAGAGTAGAACTGACAATGCTGCAGAAATCTCACCGTGATGCCGCACGTGTTCGCGCAGCAGGCGCTTTGTTGCGTACTGCTTCCTGCAGTATGTACACTGGTAGTGCTGACCTGTGCACCAATCAACATTTAATTATATTAACTGACCCTTCAGCTGTTCTTCAATTGCAACTCAAATTCAAATTTTTACACTTCAACTGAGTGTAAGTCACACAGTACTAAATCACGCTTAAATCACGAAATTCAAACTCAATTAGCAATATAAATATAATTCCTGTAATTACTAGCATTATTTAAGTGAGACACAACGTCTTCAAATGTCTTCAAAGAATGCCTTCCGATTGGAAATATCTGGATAAAGAAGCGGCAACAAACTCACTCGGAGGGTCTGTATTGCGCCGGATGTGATCAAAGAACTTGGTGGCATTGGAGTACAGGCTGCCGCAGGTGGGACACGCGATGATCTTCTCCTGGGTGTGACTGCGCAGGTGCTCCTTCAACCGGTGCTTGCTCTTCACTCGCACGCCGCACCCTGCACCACACAGGCAAACTTAGTCATTGCACCCTGCACCACACATATGCAAACTTACTCATCGCACCATGCACCACTCATATGCAAACTTACTCATCGCACCATGCACCGTACACAGGCAAACTTACTCATGGCACCCTGCACCACAACATGCAAACTTACTCGCTGCATCCTGCACTATACACATGCAAACTTACTCACCGTGCACTGAACCACATAAATAAACCGCACACCGCACCATATACAAACAAACTTACTCGTGCATCAAAACTTCAAAGTGCCTCAAGCACCAAACTATGCACAGCCACACAAAACCAAGATGATGAAACGGACTCTAAACGCATTGTTTTCATTATTTATTATAAATATGCATCAGACATATAAAATTACGCAGCGCAGTGACTGCACTCGGCGTGATAGATCTTCAAACTCGATCACCACAGACACCAACAACATGCATCACAGATACAATATACCACTAACACACAGCAACAGACAATGACAACAAAAACTGACTACTACGCAGCATAACTTTTAAAATTCTTTCTCAGATTAAATTATTTCACATATCTTCATAAGTCATAAAAAATAGTTTTAGTCATTAAGAGCCCACCAGTCCAGGCGCAGACACAGCCGCCCTCAAGGTTGTTGCCCGGGGGAAGGCTGTCGGCGTGGCCAGCGACGTGACCGTAGTACACCTCCGGGTTGTCAAACAACGTCTGAGCAACAATGAATAAAAGATAATATCATGGCTTCAGCTGCAGATTGCAAAACGTTTATAAAAAAATTCTATTTGCGAAAGTCTTTGGATAATCCTTTAAAGCATAATAAATTCTTTAGCTTAATCCTTCATCCTTTCCTTCATAATTTATATTAATGCAATTTGCAATAATTTCTGTATGCCATGTGCGCTTCAGATGTCCCCAACAATTGCAGAAAGGAACCTCTTCCGAAAACATTTGGACCTAGTCCCCATGCGTCCGACTGCGTGGTACAAAACTTAAAACTGGCCCTCCAAATGTGGGCTGCCTAAAACAAAAGCTTTGCACAACCAGTACACACAAATTGTTCTAACACCCACTTAACGCTTTTTCATACCATACTCCAAGCACAAATCCTGTATACAGGCCCGCTCGGACTGACCTGGCATTCGTCCCAGGCGCAGTTGAGTCGATCGGGCATCTCTGGGATGGTGTTGCGATGGGTCGCATCCTGCGCGCACACCCCCACGCCCTGCTGCTCGGCCAGTGCGCGCCCCACGCTCTTTAGGCGTGCGTGCGAGGCGTGGAAGTAGGCGTGACGCGTCAACTCAAGGAACGATGCACACAAGTCGTCTCGTCCACACTCGTGCCACTCGCACAAAAACTCGCCTGCATGATGGGTACAGCGTGTGCAAGAATTTAATCATGTGTAGCGAGAAGTAATACGTTAATCACAGAGTACACACAAAGAAAGCATTTCATCACAGCAAATAGAAACTTAGTTACAGCAAATACTTCATTATGGACACATTTTATTGTACACATTTTATGAACTTCTCATAAAAACCTAAAAAAAAATAAGAATTTTGCGGGACTTTGGCATGATCTTGAATTACACTTTGGACACGTCTAGTTACCATCCTTTGACGCGAAGAAAAAAAGAAGAAAAGAGAAGACCTGAAATATCTTTCACTTATCGCAAAATCTAGTGGTTTTGATAAGATTTAGCTACCGGTACCATTGAATGTATAAATATAAATAAAATCGACAACTTATGCCAGGTCGACTCACGCGGCTTGGAAGCCTGTTCCAATGTCATGACGTCGGGCGCTAATTCTCGCAGGTGCAGCGTCACGTGATCGAGGAACGCCGGCATGTCATCAAACGTCCGGCTTCCTTCCTTGGCGCACTGACCCCACTCACAAGCGAGCACCAGAGACGGCTTCTTGGGCCGCTTGCTCGCCGCGGACTTGTTGCCGCGGGCGCTCTCATCCGCGCCTCTCACGTGCCCTTCCCCTTCGGTGTCCATCGATCTGCGCGCTGACTTGTGTGAAAGGGGCATCTTTGACTGGTAATCCTACGCTAAAATAGTAAAATTACAGTTTAAAGTTTGACAGTAAAGCGTTTTTTAACACCAATTTGGGCTTTTGTATCCCCTTTTTCCACCTCAGCAGCTTTGCAATGCTACTATTACATATAGGCCAAGCGCAGCTAACTGCTAGTTGCTCGACCTCGATTTAAAAATATGCTAATCGCACATTACTCAAACTGCGGTTTGAGCTAAACTGCAGTTAGAAATTTGGTTCACTTCCGGCAGCCTCACCAATGATATCTTCCCTATCTTTGACAAAAGGTTCGAGATAGGACTTTCACTATTACGAACGTTGAAAATCGACAGAACTCATCTAAAGACGCGTGAGACCTTAAATTTAACTCCTGGAAGCGCGCAACTATACGCGAACACAGGTAGCTAGCTACCTGTTGTCAGAGATAGGGAAGTTATCATTGGTGAGACTGACGGAGGTTGAAAATAATTTTTTGGGTTGCTCGAAGAAGTTCCTCGGTTTGAGTGCGATTGGCAAATGCGTTAAAATATTACAGAACTCTAGTCTTAGGAGCGTTCCGGAAGGCCCGAATCGTGTCAATAGTGGTGATTGTTCAATAATATCGTAAAAATTTGAATCTTGAAACGTAACTGACTTTTCGATGTTTTGGCGGTTAAATCGCACTTAATTCGCAGAAATGTGCGATTTTAAAGATTAATTCGCAGATTGCTAATTCGCACATTAAATCGAGGTCGAGCAACAGAAAATTTCGTTAAATCCGACTACGTCACTAACTGCCGGTTGCTAGACTTCGATTTAAAGTGAGATTTTATTTTGTAGTCCGAATTAACCAATCAGATTAT
>JAQIWG010007479.1:0-12290 GCA_034695025.1 Chamaedrilus cognettii
ACTCGAAATAAAGTTCGGCCTACGGCCTCATCCACGGTTGGTTTGACGTCTCACCGTCTTCCCGTGGAAGGAAACCTTTCTTCGCAAACAGCCCCCAGGATGCCGCTTGTCTCCGCGCAGCGGCTTGCACGGGCTTCGAGCACGCATGCACGGGGCGAGAAACGAACGACTTCAGTCTTGAAGAGCGGGATGAAGCGGAACCCAACGAAATTTATCTTATAGGGAATAATATATTGGTATGTATGTAGGCCCCATGCATGAACATGTATGCAATTTAATTTCAAGCACAGAGCACAAATAACAAAAAACATCCATACAATATATAAAACACAATCTGCTTGAAAAGGGAGACTAAAGGCCCTAGTGGCTCTGACATAGTTCCCCTAAAATACTTTTCAAATCACTGCGCTATACAATCAGTACCGTATCTCAATAAACCAAGATAGACTACGATTACATAATTATTTAAAATCCTATATGCATGAAATCGTTGGTTCACGTTCAAGAAATTGCTAAAGATGTCAAGTATTACTTCCTTATTTTGATATACGGTATATATTGAAAGCCACATTATGGGGACTTAATGCACGAAAGAACTTTTTCGATCAAAACCACAGCACCGATCCGATCCAACCAACTTCGAACCAACGGAACCGATACAGATCATAGCCTTCCCCACAGGGGGTACAAGTACACCCCTCGCAACAACGGGCCCGTCTCGGCAAACATACCGCTCTGTGGATACAGACTACAGAAGCGGAGGAATGATTCTAGCGACACCGGTCTAACGATAAATTAATCAATTGCCGACAGGCGTCGTCCAAATTGTTACACTCGCGGATTGTTATGGCGAGAACCTAAGCAGAGAATGTAGAGTGTGGATACGATGCGGCAGTTTATTATGAGCTAGACGCGTGTAAATGAAATAATTCCTCAAAGCATCCCTTACTTTTAACCTTGGACTAAGTTAAAGAGTTTTGAAATTAAATAGATTCGCCCACCGCCATGACGTCATCATTTGGTTTAGAGCGCGTGGCGGTGCGGAGTATCAAACAAGAAACGATCAGATTTTCTTCAGATTTTCTTAAGAACTTCTTAATATTTGAATTTGTTTAAGATTTGACAAGCACTGCCCTGGCAGGGATTTATCTACGGATGGCTTTAAACTATTGGTGGATTTAAATAGGTCTTCTTCGGGGGCTATCAATGCAAGTTTTACCATTACGGATATAGGAAAGGTGTCCCCCCTGAATAAATGTGAAATTCTAAATCAAGAAAATTTTGTTTTCCTATTATCAGGGATGAAGTTAGAACAACCTCAAAGAAAGTTTATGGTCAAAATCATCAGATATGAAAAACTTGGATTAAAGTGTAACTCTCAAATTCATGTCCTAAGCCAAGAAATGCATCGGAATAAGAAGGTAGATTATTTCAAACGCCATTTAGGCCATACTGAACAAAACGCGGGATTTTACTTCGACCAGGCTTAACTATACTTTTTTTATCAACTACGCTCATACATCAATCCCATTGACATAGGCCATAATTACACTGCGTAATGCTGTTTCTGCCGAACAGCAAACGAATCAACATAATATACAATCCGACGCGGGTCGGTAGAACACAGCGGACGCGTCGGCTTACAATAATGATTGTACAAACACGATCGTTATTCTACCATCTAAACCCACTAATATCTCGATGACATGCGCGAAAAGGTTGCGCGTTAAAGGACCGGCGACGGCTCTTGTGTGTTGGACAACAATGCTCTCACACCTGCGAAGCACCGACGCGTATGTTTTCTCGTCAATGCGATAGCGAGCTTCGAGAAACGGAGGAAACCCCGCTGTGAGCCCAACTTTGATGACACTCCGGCACGGCTATCACAATCACGCTCGAGTATAGCTGTGACGATAAACACACTAGGGTATAGAGAAGCGTTACGGGGTGAAGGTTCTGTACACTGTCTATCTTCTTGTGAATCTCGAAAGAAAGCCTGTATAGGCCTATCGCTAAAACATTTCCATTAACGTTGGGCAGTATTATATTTGAAATGGGCATATTTTTACTGTGACAATTATTGGTAATAATTTAAATTGCAACCGTACTGTAATAGCTTAGTTTAAAAGCGCAAAACGCTTTGTTAATATCTTAGAATTTGAATTTTGCACGAAAGAATGTCGATTTTATAATAATGTCGCTTAGCTACTGTATACCATTGGAGCTCCTTCTTATAGGATGTAAACTTTTAAAACGGTGACAAACACTGAATTCTTGGAGTGATAACGCCTCCGCCTTGTCCCCGAATTATAAAAATTTATTTTCTTCCCTGCAAAACTACATCGCTCGGTTGCAGATCGTAGGCTAAGCTACGTGTATCGCGCGTGCAGGCCTATGTATATGTAAAGCTGTAGATCTACTGCGCTGTCGTAATTTGTGGACACTTGTACAGACGGAGATGGGCAATGGTCGCTAACCCGCACCGGTGCTACAGCATAGCGAACAAAGCAGCTATCGCCGTAGCGCTATTAGCGTCGCAAGTATTTTTAGAATTTGTTGTCAATTTATCTCAACCTCACTCTAAACATTAACTGCGCATAAAAGCGACTCCGATTATCTAAAATCAATTCCTAAAGTCCACAAGCCAATGTTAAGGTCTAAAAATAATTCATAAAGTCAAGTCAAGGACTGTATTCGTTGTCGATTCCGCACTTCGTGCGTGAATAAAAAAAAGTAAAAAAAAAAAAAAAAATTAAATGCTCAAAATAGAGCGGATTCCGCGTACTGCGCGTGGATCGAAACCCTTTGAGTCTCCGCCGATTCACACCGTGTAGCCGACTCACAAGAAAAAGATAATTCAAACGCAGTGTATCACCGCCGATCATTAATTCTGAACGACCCGCGGCCTTATTCAACATGGCGCTCGACCGATCGACGAGGCGGCACAATGGCGATGTTTGTCCACTATAGTCCTGTTTATTTTGCATCTCTAAGCGCAGAGAAGCGGTACAACTTTCCAACCGAATAGAGAACTGCCGTACTTAACTGAATTGCTTGGAAGCCTGATTCAGGCCTACTGCATGGGGGATGCGCAACGGTTAAAACTAACGTTGATTTCGCCATGAGAAAAACCAGAAGACTCTTTTGTTTCCCCCCAAAATGTTGCTGCTGAATTATCCATTGAGATATTTTGAATACCTATAAATTACCGTTAAGATACCGCAAGTCCAGCACACGATATAACACCGACGCCCCAGGCACTATTGCGCCCCGAAGTACTTGTCTATAGCAAGCACTGAAATTGTTGCATAGAAATTAATTAACATTTGTAGGCCTATACGCGTTTTATGACGAAGGATAAAACCTGTGGTAATGCTTTCTTTTGAAAAAATTGGTAGGCTCTATTTGGAACTAAAACTCTTTTCTGATCTATTAATTGTAGAAACTGGCTCCCAGATTAACTTAGTCTATTACGAATTCGACTTTCGACGTTGAATTCTCCGCTAAAGTAAACCCTCCCACGTCTTTTAAACACTCCCCCAACTCCAACGCAGAATTTGCCTCAAAAGCTCTTTAGAAGACCTGGGGCCTGTTTCTCAAAATATCCTACGCAAATTTTAGTCATAAGAAGTTCTTAAGAAAATCTTAGGAAAATTTTGGCGTTTGTTATTTTAAACTCCACACCGCCACGGCGCTACGTGAAATAAACCATATGATGACGTCATGGTGGTCGGCAGTTGGATTTAATTTTTTCAAATCTTTTTTAAGGATTAAGTTTAGGCTTAAAGTTACGGAAACGCTGAGAAGCAGGCCCCATATAACCGACACTCTGGGGACATCGTGCACCCTCTACACACATTTGCATTCCCTCACCCGCAAACAAATTCACGCGCACAACACTGCGATCGTGATGAAATTGACGCATGACTTCGATGCTCAATATTTACTGCGAGTTGTAACGAATAAATTTTTATTATTGCAACACCTGGGCATTGCCAATCAATGGTTGCTACAAGAACCAGATTTGCTGAAGAGATAGTTGCAGTCAAATTGCCAGCGATAATTATTGTTGTTCGAGTCGGCTTTTGTGTATCGGCGATGAATTTAGATAATGATGAGTCTCTGATTTCTTCGCCTACATATAGGAGTTATAGAACATGTTAAAGCCAACGTTTCTTCAGGTGTCTGTTTTAAAAAACAAAGCGACACCTGCAGTTGAGTTTTATCAACGAGTCTAATTAACATTCCGCGCTAGAATGACACTGTTTTCATTCACACTACAGCACTGGTTCATTTTATTCCGCGCGCGCTTAAAATATATTTAGCATTTCAACTTTTTATGCAACGCGTACAAAAATAAATAGCAGCAAGAACGAATAAACGAAATCGCGAATGAAAAAAGACACGTGCTGAAGAATTACAACATTATATTACAAACTTCACTGACACGTTTTGTGTTTTTCGTGACACGGATCATGCTTGTTCAGGGTGCCGAGATGTTCTTGCAAGCAAGTCAAATAACAGTATAGTTTTCTAAGCTTTTAATACGAAGCATCTGAAGTCTAGATCTTTTGCTCATATCTCAGCTCTGTTATTAGCACTCTGCGTGCGAAGATTACCAAACAACCGTTCTCAGCCCTGTCGCCTGTTTTTACATACGCTCTACTCAGTTCACACTCGTTCACCGTTCATAAATCCCTTCAATTCAACTCCCAATCCTCCCATTCAAGCCCCAAACACTTCCATTGGATCCCCAAGCTCTTCGCCTCAACCATCAAATCCTTCCATTCAACCCTCAAACCCTTCCATTCAACCCTCAAACCCTTCCATTCAACCCTCAAACCCCGTACAGATCAATTGACGTCCTGCGACGCCCCCTTCACTGATTCTCACACCGATTCTCTTATCTCACCCTCGACAATTCATTTCGTCCAATGAGCTTCAATCAAAATCCAATTGCGCTGTAATTACAGTCGCCGTAATCACAGTGTCCGGTTGCAGCGGGCGGCGAGGGCAAATAAAGGGTCTATCTGGTTTCGAGGCGTATGCACAATGTATGCGCGGGGTGATAAACCCCGAGGATATGGAGATCTATAGCCGGGAGGGGGAGGGAGTAAAATATACAATTATACATATCCACGCAGAAGAGCCTTGAAGGGTGGAGGGGCGTATAGGGGTGGAGGGGTAATGGAGTGTAAGAAATCATAGGATCATTCAGAAGGGCTTTGTTGAATGGGGCACGAAATTCAGTGATCGGGGATTCGAGCGCGCAACGCCGCTGTATAAATAGCGCCATATTGGGTGCAATTCAGACATACATAGGCTTGTATTGATTCGAGATCAATCGCATAGAGCAAAATTGCAAAAAGTCAAAACAATCTGGAAGTGAAAGTTTCATTTGATATGGGCCTCATCGGGTCTAATACGATATCAATAATAATAATGTTTTAGCGGCGAAAGGTGAACCCAGTAGGCCTATCAAATCATGGGCGCCGATCAGTTTTCATCATTGCAGGTGGGAAAATGAATTTTGGTGGGGTCGAAAATAAATAACTAAAATATTCGGAGGCTTATGTCTGACGCTTGATTTAACCCTTCACAAGCTCAAATATAGAAAAGAAAGAAAAATTGGTTCCCACCATCATCGAATATGATGCTACACTCCTGAGACCAAAAGAGTGGTTTTGCTACACTGGGGGTTCGTCCCCGAAACCCCTACGATGGCCTCTTGTCCATCGAGTCCACACTACAGCGCATGCAGTGCTCCCGAGCATATGTCCCCGAGGACTAACGACCAATCCATCACCCAGCAGGGCCTGAGCGGGCCTCGACAGTCCTCGGCGTACACGGGGGACAATCACGGGGCCATATCAAAGAACGTATACGAGCCAGCGATGGGCTAGGAGGTGCGCTTGAATTGTCGATAAGTACCCCTCAAAATGCATCCTTTCACGATTTACCTAAGCTAAGCTTACCAAAAATTATGGCTGCGCCTTCAAAACAGCTGCTCTAAACTCACACAAACCGAAAAGAAATCCTTGTATGGCACTATCTTGGTAGGCTATACTGCATGCTAGGCGGGGGTTGCGTAATTAAGACTGGAGTTCATTATTTGCAAGGCTATAGGCAGAGTCTTCATTCACCTGCGCTGCTAACTAAGTCTGTTCATTGTTTGCCTTAACTGTCGGATTGTAAAGCTTCCTCGTTGACTTGTATTGGCGCTGGTACCAGCTAATATGAGCAGTATTATCAGATCTACATTTTATTGATGAAAACATGGAATGTTACTAAAATACAAAGATTTTGACTATATCTGACGAAAACTTTAACACAGCAACAGAAAACAGTGCTCTCCCGCAGTCAAAAACATTCAGCAGTCTGGATGAGCTTGTACCCCCTCTCAAATCCTAAATATTCCTAGCCTACATAGCAGGGTCTGTCGGTGTGGGGACGCCTCCTCAGTGACACCCCGGGTGTAGGCTATACTTCGCCGCCTGTGTGACATTCAATGCCGGGGTAATTGAGTCAGGGTGACGGGCACCAGCGGGTGGCCAGCTGCAGGTGTTGCGGGTAAAGCGTGGGGAACGAGGGCGGTGGGAGAGAGAGGAGGGAGGGAGGGATTGAGGGAGGAGGGAGCAGGGGCAGCGGACGATGGAACGGGGTGCGAATATAGTACAATATGCACGCTTCGGCTTGATACACCCCATACACTATATGGGGTGGTTTCATCTGTCAACCTTCTGTCTGTTAATACTGTCTGCCTGTCAATTCATCTGTCAATCATAGAGTAAACAAACTTTTGTTTAAACTAAGATATTCTAATCATAGATCATTCTAATCTAACTCCAACCCGAATCACAAGTCAACCCTAGCCTAACCCCAAACTAAACTACTGACGCTTTTGGTATCTGTACTGCGACTGCGCCTACATTGTGATTTGCTAACTGGCAAGCGACGTCGTCGCACTAAGCTCAGTTCAGCTACACTCCAGTGACTGAACGGCGGACGCTTTGTGTTTGCGACGCACGAACTATTTGTTTATTTTGTCAGCGAGCCGCCTGAACCAACAACGCGTTAGTGTACACTTCACGCCTATAGCGCATAGACGAGGAACGCCGACAAAGAATGAAATCTATCGAATCGTACACCCTTGTTTTGAGACCAAATTACGAACAAAATGAAGAGCTCCAAGAGATGCTTTGGGAAGCCGCAACCCAAAGGGTGTTTTTACAGCCGAGCTTTGCTTAAATTGGATTAAGAACCGTCGATGCATCTGCCTTGTTTATATGCTATTTTGTTGGCATGCATGGTATCAGCTCCAATTGTTAATGTTTTCTGCAGAATCTGGGGCCTCATTCAGGTACATTTCTTAAAATTGTCTTAAATTTTGTCCTAACTTAAATTTAAAAAAAGTAAAATCCATTCGCTGACTGCCGTGACGTCATCATTCGATGAGCGCGTGACAGTTTGGAGTTTCCAATAAAAAAGAGAAGATTTTCGTAAGATTTTCTTAAGACAATCTTAAGTCTAAAATTTTCATTAGATAGATTCCTGAATGAGGCCCCAGAATTCCAAGCAACGGATTCAAAATCCAAGAGAATCGCATTACGTACTCAAAATTACATCATAATGGTGGTAAGAGCTGCAGCAGCGTGCAGCGGGAATGCGGGATTGCAGAGTTTTGCATGTGGAAAATTACAGCTCCGTCACGATTGACTTCACCAAATTTCTCGGACAAATGTGGATCATATTCAGCGTTAAGAGGCCTAACAACTGAAAAACTGTCGCTTCGTGTAACTGTCTACAGGCACAAGACCAGAGCACTGAGAGTAAGCTCTTGTACATGTTTGAGTCCTGTATTACGATTGACCATTATATGTAGGCTAGCTTTAAACATACAGTCATACTAGGCAGACAAAGCCAGTTTGCATTCACGTGACAAACAGGCAAATAGGCAGCCTATTTACATTCATGTCTAAACAGTCGGACAAATATTATTTGTATTCATGAAGGCTTAATTACAAACAGACATATCTAAGAAGTCAGACAGATATATTTTCATTCATATAATTGCGAACAAGCGGACATATTTGTATTCAGCATTAACGTTCCCGGTGCACTTGTGTGTTCGCCGCTTGCCCGCTCCGAGCCCATCAAAGGCTAACAGAGATATACGGCATATGCAAATAGGCGATGCATCTCAATAAATAAGCGCTCCCCTCGGTCTCACACGCCCAGATCTCGTCAGCCTTCATCCGGGCCTCGTGGCCACGTTGGGTCAGAGGGGCGCGGTTACTCCTCTAAATTTGAGCGCCGTCCTGTGGCCCCTTTAAATGCTTACCTTTACATTTTTAACTGGCCCCCACCACTTCAAACATGCAGTCCAAGAACTGTTGATCCCAATGTCAATCTGTTCATGGAGGATTTAATATATAAATTAGCAATATGGGAGGGACATAAATATGGTAAAAAAAATATTTCACCAGTAAGATTCGTCATGCTGACCCATCCAACGGGCACAAAGTAATCTATTAACACCTCTTATGGAACCCAAAACTCTTCGATACTATTCTACCATTCTCGCTCTCTCTCTCCCCCCCTTCCAGCTCAGTTAAAGGAAACGATAAAGAAAGCTACATCATTCTCTCAAATTGACCATCTATAGACAAAGAGGCAGTTTTTCTAATTTCTTTAAAGAGGCAATTTGATACAAAGGGCAGTATTTCTTTTTAAGCAAAATTATTCGACCACCCCTTCGAATATTTATTTCTGCCCGCGCCCCCTCAGTCATCCATTCTCAACGCACCGAAATCACGCCGCGGCGCCCCGCATGCCCCGCCCATCCCACACCACACCCACCGAGGACTTGTTTATCGCCCACACACGCCCTCTACCGCTGTTTACTGCCCGCTTATTTAACGCCCGTGTCTGCGCCCGACGGCGCTCGCTATCAATCGGCGCAATTAGAGCGTTAGAGCGTTGGTCCGCTGATGCGCTCGCGGCTCTATCCGGCAGCTAATTGTACGTCGGGGCGCCCAGAAGGGTGTTATATGGACGCGCGGTCAACGGGACCTCCCCCTTTCGGTGAGTGTCACACCAAGATGCGCTTCAACCGGCAGGGGAGGGTTGGGGAGTTGAAGTCCCTAGCTCAATCTTAGCTCACCGCCTTTACAAAAGGATCATCCTGGAAGAGCGATTATTTGCACATATTTTTTTGGAAATTGTAATAATTAGGGATGTAGGTCCATAATAAAAACCCATTTAATCAAAATTTGGAAACCCTCTCCGACGCATAGACAGTGAACCCCCCAGTCATGAGTTTTATTGGCTCAACAATTCAGTGCCACTTCCCCTCCCCCGATCGTGTGTTCCTCAAATAAACTCAAATCTTAGACTTAACGATATTGACCTAAGCTACTCTCCTAACCCAATATCGAAACTTTTCAGTTTAAAATCCGACCCCCACATCATTTTAGATGATGCGAGCCCTGGGTCGGACCGGACATCAAAGGCGCTACCGTATTGAGGCCCGGTGACCGAGGTCACGCCCTCTGATCCCTGGGCGCCCCCGCTGACCCCTGAGCGGCTCGCAGCGTGACGTGGGATCTAGCCGAGGGTGAATTAGCGAGACGATCGAACGAGCGCGGAGGGCGTGGTGCTCCCAGTGATGCCACTGCCTGGCATTTGTCACTAGATTTAGAAATATTTTAGTTATTTAGTGATTTAATTTTTAACGCAATCCCCATTATATCAGGGTACAAAACGGCGCATTAATTATAATGGGGATATTTTTAAAATTAAAAATGCATTCTAGGGATATATTTTGCCGAGATTTAGCCTCTCCATTATTAAGGAATCTTCCGTTTTGGTATCACTGATTGCTGTTCACTGATTGCTTCGTGGGTGGTAGCGGAGGAGATGAAATCCTGCTGAGTCTGTAATGTGCGAGTAGACTACTTGTGGCCAGGGGCGTTGGCACAGTTTGGATGTTGGGGAGTCAAAATCCATTTTTTTGCGACTTAAAATTTGTGCCTCCATTTCCTTGCGAGGAGGGGGAAATAAATTATCTACGCTTCAATGTTCGGAAACTATTTCCTTTCCTCCGTGCAGAATTCGCGACGGAAGGGAGGGGAGAAGGGGGGAGGGTGCCAAGAGACATTTGTCTCGAGACCATTTTAATCGTCCATATTCAGGTTCGAAGCCATTCCGTATATATACCTACCAGTATACTGGGGCTTTCACATTTCGGAACCTATATGCCAGATGTTGGAATTATGGGGGCTTGCTCTTCCGCCCCTTCCCCCCCCCCCCCCATGCCGGCGCCCGTACTTGTGACGGATGTGGTTGAAGTGGGGGAACCGCGAAGTGCATGGGTTGGAGAGTGACATGTCTACGACGGCCTTCAAAGGCTGGGGGCGAGGACAGCGTTTTGTCAGCTGAGATGGAGAGATTATACTCCGCGTGTGCGGTTTGAAGGAACTCATGCAGAGTCCTTATAGTACGAAATAAGACTTTGCGGTGGAGCGGCTGTATGCATATTGTAGAAGTGGACGAAGCGTGTGAGGATTTGAGAGTGGCTGATCTACGATTCCGTTCAAAGGTTGCAGGGATCACAGCAAGTTTATCGGCTGAGCTTGTGCGGGAGAACTGCCTTTATGTTTTCCAATCTAAGCGCAAGCCTCTCGATTTCCGAAACCAATGGACGTAGAGTGTAGACCGTCAAGATAGCTAAAACACCATCGGCGCTTCATGGATGTACATCATAAAGATAACTAAAACACTACCGCGCAAATATTCGCGCAAATACAGGGCCACAATAGCGTCAGTAAATATCGTTTTAAGTTACAGGCAGACACGACACCGGCTGACAGACCGTCTTACTTTGCGACGAACATCCCGAAACGGGAATACAAAGGACGTTATAAACATTCATTTAACCGTGCTGCGCTTAACAGACAACGGCTTTTTATCTCAAAGCAATAGCACTGTGTCACCGTCATAACGTGTTTCTCTCTACGTTGTGCACGACATCGATTGGACAAGTGATTTATGTCGCACCCCGGCGTAATATCAATACGATTATCGATCGCCTTAGTTAAGCTCGAGCTGCAGGGATATAGAAAGCTTACCGGATGCCGAAGGTTCAACCCGCGTGCAGTTCGGAAATTTGTTCTATTTTTAGAATTATTTAATTTATTTGTATAAGTTGTGTTATGATTCTGTTAGGTAGTTTAGGTTGGGTTAGGCTTACGCAAGATTATGTTAGGATGAGACGTTAGGCTAGATTGTAAGATGAGGTTACATGTAGGTTAAATTTTTTTGCTGGCTTAAGTTATAGGTTTATGACACATTTCATAAGCTTGTGATCCCCTGCAAGCCAAGGAACAGACCATCCGAAAAGCCAGTCGAAAAAGAAGGAGAACCAATTCTTTGCAGGCCGAGGCACTGTACCGGACTGTAATAGTCTTTGTTACTACGGGCGCACAAGGTCCTCCAACTAAGGATCCCCTCTCCTATATATTTTAACCTCTATATTTTCTATATTTTCTCTATAGCCTAGGTTTTGGACGGCAGGCCTAAAGTCAATGTAATCAATTGTTTTAAATGTTGAAGTTAGGAGTATGGTTAAGTACAGGATAGGTGTACAATATATTTTTATATCTCATTGGCTTTGCTGCATTATAGTGAAGAAAAATAATAAAAAGGCTTCAAAATAGAGCCGTCTTTCTGATGTATTTCAACTTAAATATCCGCTTATCTCGGGGTTGCAAAGTCGCAAAGCCACAAAACCAAAAAGCCGCAAAGTCGCAAAGCAGCAAAATGCATTTTAATTCAAATATCCAACTTGGGGTTATGAAAGATTCTAAATATAGTAGAACAGTTTCCCGATAGCGGGCGGGTTGATGGGCAAGCCTTACGCGGCCGGATGGCCATTGAAAGGCTTGACGGGAAGGCTCGACACCTTGCGGTGAATGGACTCTGCAGCGCGGTTTCTTTATTGACGGGCACGTATACCGGAAGTCCATTGGTGGATAGAACACAGCCGTAGATACATTATGAACAAATATTTATTTATCTTATCTGTTTTATTTTATGGCTACGTCCGATTATAGAACAGCGATCTCGTTGTATGATTTTATATACGGCGAAAAGGCATTTATGGCTGAAATATTCCAGCAGCATATACTGCTGGAATAGGCAGGGATAAATTTAGTAGGAGTAGTACTCCAAAAATGACGCTTTTTGAAACTCCACTCGGATTTAGAAATGGTTAGGAGTAGCATTACTCG